>JBBMKC010221893.1:0-12156 GCA_037834085.1 Bipalium vagum
CGACAAGGAAATATGTTGAATAATTTCAATTTACGAATATTGATTAATTTATCGATTAATGTACAAAAATTTGAAAAAATATTTAATATAATAATAAAAATAAAAATAATAGTATAAGAAATCGTAACAAATAATAATCGAATTCACTGAAAAATAAATATTTAAAAATAAACAAAATTTAAAATATTTAAATAATATATTAATTTTATTACAAATAACCAAAAACAATTGACAATGATTAACTTACTAAATAAAAGAATAATTTAATAAAAAGTAAATAATTTTAAAATTAAACATAATCATTATTTATTATTGTTAAATTAAGATATTAATATTATTATTTATGATTATTATTGATATGAAAAATTATCCAAAAGAACATTGTAAAATATGCCCTGGAATGTCGGCGGGATTAAAGTAAATCTTCGAAATTTCAGATCTTTTCTAAAAGGTAAATTTAATTTTACGTTTCCTTAAAAATTATAAAAACCGAATAAATATAAAAATGTCTACCTTGTCTTAATTATTATCGATTATTTAAATTAATTATCGACAATTAATTTAAAAGAAAATTTTAAAAATCAATCTGTTGTTGTAATAATTAAAAAAAATCAATTAAAAATCATTAATTTTTATTTCAAAAAATCTGATAGAATAATTCTAATAAAATTAAAATAATAAATGGTTCAATAGCGAATAATAATAATAATATTAGTAAATAATAATAATAATAATAATAATAATAAATATTAAGTTTTTAAAATCTGGAACCCTAGTATTCAAAAACGATCTTTTCTCAGATGATAAAATATTTATATCGAAACAAATAAAATAAAATAATTTCATTTTCGCATATAAAGAAAAATAAAAAATCTAATATTTTTAAAATAATATAAAATATTGAATACATGACTTTTATTAAATATATTAATTGTTTCGAATTTCTATTTTTTTCAACAAAAATAAAATTTTATATCGTTTTTATTTTCTCACAATTTCGCGGTGTCGATTTTGATTGGCTAAAAATATATAAAAACAATTTTTATTTATAGATTTTATTTAATACTAATAATATTTTTATAATAATATAACATTGATAAAAAATCAGGAGAACAATTATAATACTTGAATCAATATTGATTGTAATATTTATTTATTTTTCCATATGTAACATATTTTATTCATACATATTTTAACATACATATTTATTTAAAATATACCTCTTGATCATATATAAAAATAAAATAAAATAATAAAATATTTTTACAAAGATGTACAGAATAATAGATAAATTTATTTAAAATAATTTTAATAATAAAAAAATTTAAAAATTAAAAAAAATTAAAATTAAATTTTTAATTCAATTAAAAAAATAAATATAAAAATAATATAACTAACTAAATAATAATAATAATATTAAAATATTAATTAATAATAAAATAAAATATTAAAAAATTAAAATACATAAATAATAATTATTATTATAATAAAAAAAAATAATAAATATATTAATAAATATTTATAATAAATTTTCATAATGACATTGAGCCGCAAGAAAGGACGTTCACCTACTCCTCATATCATCGATAATGGCATCACCCAGCATGGACTGGTGCTCATTAATCTCATCTTGATCCTTTGATTGCCACAAAGACCTCATGTCTTGACCGCTGAAAGTTCGTTTCTCTAGGTCGCGTTTGTTGAAATGCTCTTTGTGGTGGTGATGGTGGTGATGGTGGTGATGATGGTGGTGGTGTTGTTGGTCTTGGTGGCGCTGGAGCTGATATTGATGCGGAGAGCTTTTCTGAGGAACGCTGATCGTTTCGAAAGCTTCGTTGATAGTCTGGTCGGAGGACTGGAGATTGATAATGTTATGCTTGGAGACGGAGACGTTGTCAATAGAGCCGATCTGAAAATTACAATTGGACAATTTTAGGCACGATTCGCCAGTCAGAGCGGACGTGCTAGCGACCTGGGTCAGGCTAGAATGATTTAAGTCGGGTTGAGCATGGGTTGTGGATGATAAAGAAACCAGACTGTTGTTTGTCGTTGTCAGATCGTGAAGAACGATTTCGTCCTCGTGAGCCACTGGGACAATGGGCTCGGGAATGGCGTTTCGTAAGGTGAACGTACTGACGTTTGAAGAATAGTCGATCGGTTCTTTGAAGTGCAAAAGACTCGTCGTTGGGATTCGGCAGTGAATCAAATCGATGGAACTTTGACATGTGGTCATGTCGACGGCTTCCTCCAAATGTCCGGAATCGATAAAAACCGGAAGAGAATTTTTTCGTCTTTGTGAAAGAATGAACATTTAAAATGCAGAGAGAAATTTCGGATAGAAAATACAGAAAAAGATAAACAGTGACAGAATTTTCCAAGTAGAAAATCAAAATTAAGGAAAAATATTATAAATGATTAAATTTATTTATTATTATTTATTAATTATTTATTTTCAATTATTAAATTCATCCTTATAATTTATTATGATTTTATAATTTTTTTAATATAATTTTTTATCTTTATTTTCATTGTTATTTATTTTATTTTCTCATTACTCTTGATTTTTATTATTGATTTATTTTAATTACTAAATAATTATTTATTTTAAAAAATTAAAAATATAATAAAATTAAATAAATTATTTTTAAAAATCAAACTAGATAAAAAGAATTAAAATTAAAACAGATAAATAAAAATAGAATCGAATAATAATTGTCTTATATTAATATTAATTTTTTAATAATACTTTAATAATGATAATAATAATAATTTTTAAAATAAAATGATTATATTTTTTTGTAAATAAAATAATAATATTTACTCATTTTATTTATTATTTATTGTTTTAATATTTACTTTTCAAATAAGATTTTAAAACTTTTAATTTATGTTTTTGAAAAAAGTATTTTTTTATTTTATTTATAATTTATTAAAATCAATTAATTTAAATATTATAAAATGTGAAATCAAAATAATAATAATAATAATATCTAATAATAAAAATAATAAATAATAATAATAATAAAAATAATGATAATAATAATAAATAATAATAATAATAATAATAATAATAATAATAAATAAATAGTAATAAACAGTAATAAAAAGTCTGTTCTTTCTTATCTAATTTTTTTTTAATTTTATTTATAATTAATTTAAATCAATTAAGTATTAAAAAGAGAAACAATGACAAAAAATGAAAAAATTTCTCTTCAAAAACGCCAATAAATCGTCAGACTGAAAATGCATATTCGATGACTTTTGATCTGAAAACAAAATCGTTTGGATAAAAGTTTCGATCTGCAAGCATAATTGATAAATTGATGCTCTCTATTTTCGCTGATTAAAACAAACATTTAATGGGCGCTGCGAGCATCAGCAATTAAAACAATAATGGACATGACAATAATCATAATAATAATAGCATCACAAATAATGAATTGTTTGGTGAATGGACCCATTAAAATATGTCAAATAAATATTTGACATGAAATTATTCAAGAGCCACTGAGTCTGAAATGCAAGCAGCGCTTTTTGAGGAGAATCAAAGTACTAATCAATAATCAGGGAAATGAAAAATTAATTAATTATATAATTAAAAGAAGAAAAATAACGTATAAAATAATATAAAATATTTAATAAAAATATCGTAATTGCATTATTATTTTATTATTATTCAATATATATTATTATATATCTTTACATACATATATTATTATAATATACTAATAATACTAATAATAATAATAATAATAATAATAATAATAATAATAATAATAATAATAATCTCAGCTCTGTGCGTTGCAGTCAGCGCAAGGCCGTCACCGAGCCACTGTAACAAAGACACAGCGAAGACGAATGATGGTGATATATCATTTTGGTGAAGCTTAAATTTGAGCCGAGTGCTTCTGAATTCGGACAAAGGGTCAGATTTTGGTTTCATGACAAAAGTCAGTCGGTTTTTATGGGTTTTTGACACTGGTAACATTTTTGTTCGTATAACAGTAACAGAAGGAAATTCTTCATTGATCTGACCATCAATTATGCATCGATTTCGATGTTCGTGAACACGGTTCGAATCTGATCGATGTGTTCAACTTCCTTTCACAATGTTTCTCAATGGTGTCAAGGGTAATAGGAAACATAGTGACAGACAGGCAGAGAGAACACCTAACAGAAATGTTTTGCTACTTGAATTTACAACGACAGCTCTGTAACATTAATTCCAAAGGTTATTTTATCCATTTTTATCTGCAATCTCTGACACAAGTTTGGTTTTAGACTATTTTAATGAATTTCATAAAACTGCTTAATAAAAATCATCCTAATAGTAATATAATAAATTAAAATTAATATCCATTAGTTTAAATAAAATAACAATAATAAATAATAATAAATAAAAAAATAATATAAATAATAATAATAATAATAATAATATAAATAATAATAATAATAATATAAATAATAATAATAAATAAAAATAACATAATAAATAAATTATAAAAAATAATTAATTAATAATAATATATCTAACCATGCGAAATATTAACTTTAAAATCATTAACTTTAAAATCATAATTAAAATTTAACAGAAAACTAACAATAATAATAATAAAATTAATTTAATTTAAATAATTTGAAGGAGAATTTAAATAAATAAAAATAATTAATTAATTAAATATATTTATTTTTGGTAAAATTAATAACTACTATATTTTAAATAATACAATTTTTATAAATCAATAATCAAATAATTTAATTTTATATTAAAATTAATCAATAAATTATAAAAAAATAAATAAAGATTTTAAAATGCAATGTTTTCATAATTTGCGTGATTATTCCCATTGAAAATTAATTAACAATTAAAACTAATCTACAATGATATTATTATTATGTTAAAACAGATATC
The DNA here is from genome assembly GCA_037834085.1 of Bipalium vagum. NCBI lineage: Eukaryota > Metazoa > Platyhelminthes > Tricladida > Geoplanidae > Bipalium > Bipalium vagum. Next base: position 4,913 of record JBBMKC010221893.1, read on the forward strand.
AAAAATTATTATAAAATAATAATAATTAATTAATTAATAACAATAACAATAATTGACTAATAATTCAGATGAGAGACAGACTAAGAAATTATTCGTGACAAACGGAAATAGAAGTCGACCAGACAAAACAAAACCCTTAGACTCATCTTTATTGACGTTGTACAAAGGTACCAAAAGGAATTCGTTTTGCCTGGCCAGTTGTATACTTTGGAATTTGGTGGTCGTGGCACAGAAAGACAAAATTTCATCGCAAATTCATTTTAGGACTGTCGCAAAGAGTGACATCAAAAATGGATATCTTTTTATCGTGGTCAGTAGCACAGAGGCCCACATGTATCCAGTGAAAATATCAAAAATCGATCGCATTTTCTCATTGATGCACTGATTTATTATTATTACTATTATGATTCTGATTCTGATTATTAATATTAATATTATTAATATTATTTTTATTATAATGAAGATAGGGAAAGATTATTTCATTGATAGTATATCTTTATTATTATTATTGTACGCGAAACATTTCCTGGTACAGTTAGACCAGAGTCGGGTAATGGCTCAAGCGATTCAACAAAAGTGATTTTAATTTGAAACATCACTCTCTTATCATGTCCATTAATATTGATAAACAAGGATTCTATATCAGTGATGGATAAAGAAACTTCCTTTAGAATTCATGATTTAGGAAAAGAACTTGGTGTCCACCAAATTACGATCTTACCTCAAAAGTATCAGTTTGACTTTGTGAACAAGAAAGCTAGACAAGATCCACAAGAACTCACTGAGGCTCAGGATGCAATAATGATTTAGTTGACTGCAACACTTGATCAAATCGGAAATGACTTTATCAAACGCAACACTGCCACCACCAATTACTAGACTGACTTAATCAAATTTATATGGAAATTTATGAGCTGAAACTAAGAATCAAAAGTTGTTTAAATGGTTAAAAATTATAGACTCAATAAACAACAATATCTTATGTCTCATTGTTTAGAAATAGTGTTAACATAAAAAAGGACTAACTGGAAAACTTTATAATTTTATTTCTTTTACATAATGTAATAGAACGTCTCAAAAGTGACTACTGTTTCAAAAAAAAGTTTACGATGAATCATTTTACGGCAGAGAGAGTGAAAAGCTCAACGGTGTATTCACTTGCAGCACATGTCAAATAGATCAAAAAGTTGACAGTGGACGATGTTTAAAAGCCCTAGTTCAAGGAAGAAGATTTGGCCAACAATCAGAAAATATAGCAGCATTAATGTTAGTCCAAAATTTGATTTCCCTTTTTTGAAAGAACATCATTCTTAAGGCAACTTCGTCACCTATCCGGAAAAAGATTCAAGACACCAAAAAGATTCAAGACTTTATAAAAGCAAAAAAGTTATCTTTTATGTTTAAGGATTGGAATCCTACAATATTCCCCAATGTCGTCCAACCCCAGATTTCTTTGGAATTTTGAAATCTCTTGTTTATAAAAGTAGCTGGACAGCAAATAACTGTCAACAATTAAAAAGAAGGATTCGACAGTGCTCGATAAAAATAGACACAAATCTCGTATAAGAGGATTGCAGAAACATCCGAACAAGTTTGAGACATGCAGCTGATCATGATCCGTTTATGTCCAATTTTACGCGTGGTATTTAGCGCCCATTTTATTAATTTGATATTTCATTGGTGATCTTTAATTTTAAGCCTTCTCCTAAAAATTCATATAAAACGGATATTAATTAATAAAATAAATCGAGAAATATATAAATAATTATCCAACAATTAATTAATATGAGAACGTATTATTTTGTAGCGAACAATAAATTTTATTCCCAAGCCAGTTTAGCATTTACATTTCATTTGGAAGAGTCTCTGTTCGTGATGATCATTCGACAGAATTATTTATTAAAAAAAAAATAATTTTACAGAAATAATAATTTAGTGCACTGTCAACAGTAAATCCTCTTTTTAATATTCTCTATAAGTAAATCTTAATCAGAAACTCGTTCGGGATTTAGGAAACATATTTTGTCATTTGAAGCTAAATTTTGATTTATAATTATTTATTCTCGAAATTATTATTGAAAATCTTTGCTGTGAAGAAAGGAAACGAGAAAGTGAGCTGACTAGTAAAACAAAGAAATTCGTTAAAGATAAATCATTATTATCAATTTGTTTTATTTTAAAAGGTAGCAGCTGAATAAATCTCACAAATGACAATTAATATCGGTAGAAATGTTGGAAATAAATTAATAGTGAGAAAATTAAGGGACAAAAATTTATGGATCTTTCAAATAATTTACAGGCTTCAAAGGAATCAATGAAAGCACAAAGCGGCTTCAATAAAAATTAAATTACAATAAAAAATTAATTAATATTATCTTTGTACGAAAAATGGTTTCAAAATGGCTTTTTGTGTGGGTGAAAAAATTTTAAAAATCACTTTTAATTGATTAATATTAATAAAAATTAATAAAATTAATATGAGATTTTTAAAATATTCAAAGTTAACAAATGAAAAGATTCAACGAGCAGGAGAGATATTATTATAACAACAAATGAGAAATCAATAAAAAGAACAAAACAATATAGCGTGTTTCATAATCTTAGCCGCACCTTAAAATTTGTAATATTTTGGAAACATAAGAACGAATTTTCACAATTTTCTGTATAAACCTTTCTTTAGTGAATCTTTATCTAATCATAAAAAAAATCTAAAAAATATAAGTATGAATTAAAAAATTGTGAAATAATAAAAATACGTTTCTCTTAATCTTAGACACACTTGATTAGAATCATAGAACAACTCTCAACAAAAAAGGAATAATACAACAACAATTTCTTTAAAAATTTATATTTACCAATTGCTCCGTTATTGGTAAATACCATGGGTATTCTTTCAAGAACTCTATTATTAAAATTTTGAAGGAGTTCCACAGGTATTAGGCTCTTTTCATGCACTATGGCTTCTTTCAGTTGGTCTACATTCCAAAATTGACGAACATCCGCATAAACCCATTTGAATAGAAGCACTCAAATGTTTTCTAAAGGATTAACAGCTGGGCTATATGAGTCCCATTCAAGAACCCTAACATGTTTTGTTTCCAACCAAGTTCTAGTCGATTTACTTTTAAGGATCCTGCCTCTACCGAAAAATTGAAGAAGAATTAGTAATAAATTATTTACAAATATATAGTGATAATCAAAAGCTCATTCTTGGACTTGTGAACACAATATATTAGGCTGTGGAAAGAAATTTCACAAAAATTTAGATTAATTTAAATAATTCCAAATGAGACATGAGCAAAAAAATACTATACAAGGAAGATTTACATTATAAAGGCTTGTTAAGTATGCGAGATTTAATGAACAACAATTAGTGAATAAAAACCGCTTATTTTAAATTTTATTATGTATATTGTTTCAATTATAATATTTTGTGAATACACTTATCTACGTGAACTACTAAAACATTATAAGTAACAATTTCTTTGTTTTGATTCTATAAACTCTGTACAAGCCACCCCAATTTCAGCTCCAGATTCAAATCGGTTTCCTCTGAGGAAATGTTGCATTAATCGAAACAATTTGTAATAATTGTGATATTTCTTCAAAAACTAGCCAGGGATGCTGTTTCAGTAATGATTGTAATTCTTCCTCTCCATACTTCTTTTGTTACCCTAATAATTCTTTTTATCTCATCAAAGTCACCAGTTTCAAAATCTTAGAACCGTTCAGTGCATGTTGGCTCAGATATAAAGGTTTAGTCATGAACTTTCGTATACTAATAATCAATAGACTTCTGTGAAGCTTGCAAATCTAAATCAATATTTCTAATTAATGAAATAGACACAAATCTTTTAATGGATATTTAATGTGATAATAAATAAACAATTTGCGATGTTTATTTATTTAGAAAATTATCACAATCGAACTTAATATTACGAGTTCCATTTTCCGTAAATAAACACTGGAGAAAATTTTCTGTTTCAACGGGACAGTAACTCTATTTACACAGAGAAAATGAAAGAATAATAATATTAATAATAACAATAGTAATTATTAATAATAAATAAATAATAATAAAATATATTTTATTTCGCTCTTCACTCGTCTAATTAACCATATTTTGTTGCATATACATTGTAGGAAATTTTTCATTTATGTAATTTTAATAAATAATTAATGATTAAAACAAGGAAAAAGAATTTTCATTTAAAAAATATTTGATAAATTATAACTGATTATAATATAATTTATTATTAATAACTCACTAGTGCTTACAAATACATGAAAATTACATGGTTTATTTGTTTAAATCAATGCCAAATTCAAGTGAGAATGTTTGCATGTTAATGGGAAAATTAATAAATTTTATTATTTAATGTGTTACAACAGGTAATATAAAGGTGCTTTAAAACAAATAGTTTTATTTAATATTACCTCTATTTTTTTACTACCTCCAAACATAAAAAATTCGATTTGTTGTTGTACAGTAAATAAGCAAGAAAACTTATATTTTTCAATTATATCAGCAATAACATAATATGAATAGAAATCATTCATGCTTAATATTTACAGCCAATCCTCTGTTATCATTAATCTAGTTGATGGTATAAGATTTCGTGCTGAAGAGAGAAGTAAGTACGTACTTCTTTGGTAAACCAAAATGGCGATTATACCGTTAAAGCAATTTTCGGAAGTTTTGTTTGGCAATAGCAGTTATTATCCTAATCTTCTAGATATTATCATTGGTTATTATGTGTACTTTCTTGCATTTTTTCACGATTGAAAAAATACAACCCGAATCGTTTTTCATTAGTATTCACATAATTTTCACATGTATTTTTTCTACCACAAACTTTTAACCTCTTAATCATCTGATAGAAGTGGACATGTTCTTTGAGGTACGAGCCTGAAATCTTCATCTTTAATAGTTACTCCGACATTAGTTATTGAAATGGCAGTATCCAGTGAGATGTCAGAAATGCTACTGGAGCGACGTTTACGAATAGAATTAGAAATAGAATAGAATAGAAATAGAAACATGATTAAAAATACATAACACAAATATAAATAAGGAAAGAGTTATGATAAAGAAAATTAAAAAAAGAAAAAATAAAAATCTAAAAATAAAACTGACCTGAAAAATATCATATAAAAGGTCAACTGAAAATTGAAAAACTCTCGCAAAAGTCTTGAGACCGAATAATTAAAATTCCAATACGCAGACGTCTGACATCAACTCGGTTTACCATCATTCGATATCATCAACAAATCGTAAATCTGTGTAAGAGCAAGAACTGCAATTTTTGAAGGACAACGATTTCAAACTTAAAGTTTACAATTCAAATTTATCAACTAATTGCAAGGAAGTTAAGTCAATATCCAAGTACCAAGTATTAGCATCAATTGAATAATTTCTCAGCCATACAAGACAACGATAATTACTGAGTTCGAATTCTCAATTCATTCCAATAGTTTATGATATAATTTTGCGCACAGTAAATTTTATTTATTATTGTTTATAATTATTATTATATCTCTATTATTTAATAATTTCTGGTAAACTGATTCAGTCTACACAGATAAATCTAAGTTAATTTTAAACTCTGAAAATTTCTCAGGTAATCACTAGCAATAGGATTGCCTTTATTTTTGTTTTCGCATTTTCCATTTTTCTCTTTTTGTTTGTGATTTACACAACAGTTTGGGTTGGTAAATCATCTCATGGCCTTGCCACAGGTTACAGGATAACTGTGTAAGGATTTAAGGATTGTCATTTAAACTTCTCTTGTAAAATCACATTATTGCAAATAAAAATATTTGTATTCGATTCAAGTTGTTTTCATTTATCCCATTTTATTTACGGTTCCGAATTACACTCCATAATTCCTTTTTTAATCAGAAAAATAAATAATTTATGAAAGATGCATAAAATAAGAATTTTTTTTTACATTTTTATGGAAAGTAGTAAAACAAATTCAATTGACAAGTTCAATTATTTAATAGAAGTGTCAAGGGTGTACATACCAATGACGGATAACTTACTGATGTACACGGGAATATTAGAAATAGTTTGCTCTGAAGACCTCGATTATTTTTTTAGATACTCTAGAACTGAAACGAAAATTTTTCTTAGTATCATAAAATTTTTCTTTAACCCGTTCTTTGTAGTTCTCAATACAAGGTCTTCCAGGCCTTGTTTTCTTAAGAATGAACCACGTTAAAGAAACTTCTGTAGTATTTTTTTACATAGGTCTTATTTACATTAAATGCCTTGGATAAATCTTGAACTGTTGTGTCTTTTGGTTTCACTTTTCCCATCTTGAATCATAAAAGAATAATAACATTTAAAAAATCTTAAAATCCAACAAAAAACGTTTTTGAAACAACAAATCATTTGATGAAAATTGATAACCTTAAAAAATCCACGTTTTTATGGTTTGAATGTAGTATTGGTTTGTTTAATGTTTCTTTTAATTTGTTCTCTTTCTTTTTTTCAATTGACTTAAAATTCTATTCTTATAAAAGACAATCTTAACTTTATAAGCCTTAACAAAGTACTGAGATAACTTTACCCATACATAAAAATACTATTCCATAATACAGTAAATGCTTGATAAATGCAACATTCCCTGAATCAAAATTTGTTCCATTTATCGAGATAACTATGTTTTTAAACAAGCTGTACTTATTTCCAAACATTTATAATTAAAATGAGACAAATATTCGAAAAAAATTATATTTTATTAATGCACTTTAAAATGAGTCTTTTAGGGCTCTTTCAGTTTCTGGTACGGCAACCGTGTTTATGCGTTTGATTTATCTTAATGGAATATAAGTATGCCACGAAAAATTTTAAATTTTTCTTCTTTTGGTTAATTTCTGTAATTGTACTTCTGTTAACATTGTAATCCCTGGTCAATGTAACCATTTGACCCCTTTTCAATTGATGCTATGACCATGAAGTTTCTCTTCCATACTAAACAATTTCTTGATTTTGTACCTGTTAATTTGAAATAAATTTGAAATATGTATAGGTTGCGTGAAAAGTTCTGAAAGCGAAAATGAAAAAATGTAAATTTTTTATTAAAATTCATATTATTATATAACATAGTCTCCTAGCAATTCAACACATTTAGTCCAGTTGCTCTCCAACAATTCTATGCAATGTTTGAAGTGAGATTCCGGAAGGTCTGCAAAATACTGGTCTACGGATGCCATAGGTTCTTCATTTGATTTAAAAT
>JBBMKC010221904.1:0-22393 GCA_037834085.1 Bipalium vagum
ATAATAATAATAATAATAATAATAATAATAATAATAATAATAATAATAATAATAATAATAATAATAGTAATAGTAAATAAATAATTTATTATAATAAAACAGAGTTGATTTTATTTTAATTTTGACTTAAAAATAAGTTTCAGAACGTAATTAATTTTAAATGAAAGAAAATAAATTTTTAATTGGGTATAGAAATACCAATGATATTAAGAGAATTTAAAAGAAAATGCGGGTTGCCACTAATAAAGAAACCAATAGAATTTGTCTTATCCCCTATATAAACAGTGATAAAAAAAACGAAAATATTGTATTAATTATGCAGGTATTTATCTTTTGTTTACTGGTATTCTTTGTGGATATCTATTCCGCAGCAAATAAGATTACCGGAAAGTTTGATGTTTCAATGTCAAGTTTATATGAGAATTGCGTTGGCGATAGATTATTTGACGGGAATAATGCAACATCCTGTGCACATACCCTCAAAGAGATGAGTTGGATGAGAATTGATATGAAAACAGAATATTATATTAACAAAGTTGTGATAATCGGCCGACCAGACGGCTTCAATGATAGATTGCAAGGAATCCATGTGAATTTGTATGACTGCCAAGGGAAGTTTGTTTCGGAATGTGGTGTAATTTCGACTATAGCACAGGTTCATCAAATTAAATGCGAATCGAGCAAAGGATCAAAAATTGAAATTATACAGTCAAGAGAAGAATTCATGAACATTTGTGAAGTTGAAATTTACGGAGGTTCGCTTTAATTTTATTTATTTATTTTTTGAATGAACTGCTGATAATATTTATGTTTTATTTTTTTCAGACACGGACTTCTGTGATTCCTTGAAATAATTTCCACAATATTTTTGATGACTGAACAATAAATACATTTGCATTAAATTTCACGACTTTCTTAGAAGTTTTTTTAATGATTTAAATATTAATATAGGAAAATATTTACGGAGGGTCCATAAAAATGTCGTTTTTAAAAGAAGGATTTAGCGACACAAAAATGCATAATAATATTTCTTGTTGTCTGTTAAAAATATTTTGTTTTTTTTAAATCAACATTTTATGAACCCCTCTATATTAAAATACATTGGACATTATCCTCAACTAATGGAATTTTAGTACCATAATGGTTTCCATGTTTTTAAAGTAATAATTTATATGTGACGACTGTTGTTAAATGGATACTGTGAACTTGATTATTTAGGAAGGCTTGAATCCTTTGGAAAATTTTTTTTACTTTTGATTTATTCAGAAAATCTTGGTGTTTTGCTCATGACTCTTGGGTTTAAATAAGATTCTATTTGAAGTACCTATCAAATAATTTCTCATTTATTTTGTTGGTGTTCTGATCATTTACCATAATTTTTTGTAAACCTTTATATATTCCTTGAAGAATAGCTAAGAGAATACAAATTTTAGGTGTGATTAAAGGAATTTTTAATAACAAGAAATTTAATATCAAAATTAAAAAGAAAAAGCCTTGGTCAATATTCAACAGTTTTGTCATTTTAGACATCAAGGATGGTAGAAGTATAAATTTTTCTTATAATTGGAGCTGAATATATTTGTAGGCATTTATTATATTTATTCTATAAATATTCTGTAAAGTATAAAATTCTATACTGTAAATTATAAAATGTATAAAATAAGATAATAATATAATTAATTTTATTAAATATATAATATCTTTCAGTTTATTTCCTGTTACTGGCTTCTAAGTGTTATTTTTAGTTATTCGATAATTAAAAATAACAAAAATAATGTTTAATATTTAGTGTCAAATTTAACCTGACTCCGACCCTTAGTTGGTCAGTACAGTAATAACTTGTAGTTAAATCACACTCGAATTACAACTATATCAATGAATGTAAGGATCATAAAAACACTACACTAAAATTATTTAATAAGAATTAAAATAAGAGAAGAAAAATAAAAAAATCTTACTGTTTTTCTTTGGTTTAAACTCCCAAACTATCAACTGAGCCCTTGATGGATGAGGAGATTGCCAAGGCTCCTAAATCTACGTCGACCTCAGCCCCTAGAAAAGATTAACTCACGTAATTTGATTGGCGAGCCATTCACCCCCAATTTGTGTTTCTCGTTGCTCTCTTCAACTATGTACTCCGAGACAGGCGAATCAAAAAGCAGTGGCGGTCTTTCAAAATTATCCTGGTAAACTTAAAATTTCGCATTTGGTCTCCTCTTGGCACCCTTGCTTACTCATATGGTATTCTGGCGCTCATTCTCAACAACACCCTTCTTACCTGGTTCACATCGGCTGATCTTCTTCACCCTAATCAGAAGGCGATTCATTCCCAGAATGGCTATGGGGAATACAATGACGTGATTGTCGGCCTCTTAGAGTACTGCAGTTCCACCAAAAAGGAGCTTCATGTGTACATTCTCGATGTTGCAGAGGCATTTCCCAGTTTGTCGCATGAGCTCCTCTGGCTTACTCTTAAAAAATCCGGACTGACGGAATTGGACATTGACCTTCTCAAAAGTATCAACACAGACAGCTTGATCTTCTTCGTGTGTCACCATCTTAGCACACAATCTATTCCCATACATAGAGGAGTAAAACATGGTTGTTTGCTCTCTATGTCGCTCTTTTGCCTTTCGATTAATTTCCTCTTGAACTACTTTGACCGGTACTCCAATCGTATGCAGGGTTTCGACAAAACCTTCGATTGCCTGGCGTACGCTGATGATAATGTGGTCATTGCCCCATCGCATGACACACTACAAGCCATGGTTGAGGCCCTCTGTGGTCTCCTTGGCGCCATTCACCTGTCCTTTCGGCCACTGAAATGCAGTTACCTCTGCAAAGGAACTTCTCCTTTCCCCCTCTTCGTCTATGGGGAGCCTATTCCTCCGGTGGACCCCGAACATGTATATTCATATCTGGGGGTAAGTCATAGGGCTAACTTGCGCACTTCGACAGAAGAGATTCATGAGAGAAATCTTTCAGACTTCCTGCACATCACTTAGACCGACCTGCATCCCTCCCAGATGATGCACCTTTACAAAAAGTTCCTTAACTCGCGCCTGCCTTTTCACTTTTCGAATCGTGTGATAGATCACCTCATGTTGGCATTCAAACAATCACGACAATCTCTTCATCGTGAGCAAAAGAAGGGCTTCAATGAAAGGCTCCATTCTATGTTCGACACCAGCACGGACACCAAACACATCCAAAGCACGATTAAAGCATTCCTGTATGAACAGACTTTGCTCGGGGGATTTGGGGTAACACGTAGCATTGATGACTACCACATCTGCAGCGTGGTCCATGGTCTTCGGCATCTTACCAGTCCAGATATCACCTTTCGTAAATTTGCCACTCAACATCCACTTCATGTGGTTAAGATACGGCAGTCTGTGACGGCTCACACACACTTAACTGTTGCTCTTTCATGGCTCTCTAACATGAAGAATTTCTCTCTCTTCAGCCAAGTTACCTGGTGAACGAAAATCTGTAAGGCCTGTAAGGCTCTCAGACTGCTGAAGATCGACTGCACCTTTATGGTTTCAGATCAGTTAGTGGCCCTCACCTCAACTGCCGTCATTGTCTCCAACGAAACCCTCCAATATGGAGATAACATACATAAGGCGACGGTTACACTGCATGAGTCTATGGCGCTTCAACACCATATAGAATGGCTCTTCCATAAGTCACAGGGGCTTCTGGTTCCTTGCTTTAGTATCAGCCCGCTTTCCAACTTTATGCTTCATAAATTCCATCTTCCGCAGACCATCTGGCGCTGCCTCTTGAAAGCCAGAAGCAATAATTTGAGTCTGAACTATCACCCTTTCAATCTTATTAAGCGCAGTTCCATCCTTTGTCGCCTCTGTAACGATCTCCCCGAGACTCATGTACATGTTTTAAACCACTTTAAAAGCCGGCCTTTCATGTTTACAGTGAAACACAATGCGGTCCTCTACGCAACAGTTGACTTTCTGGGCAATCTGGGTCTTGATGTCGATGTGGATGCAGTCCCACCAGAATTTCAATTTTTTCTTCTACCTGATATGGTTATCTGCCAGAAGACTAAAAAATCACTTTCATTCATAACATTAAGGTCCCGTATGACTCTCTGTTGTCACCGTCAAAAACATATTGAAGAATCTCATTTGGAGTGGAAACAATGAAGGTGAGGGTCACAGATTGGTTGGCTATCATGAAGGCATATTTGATGCGCTGTAGTTTTAACGCTTTACAGGCTTTCTGAATCTTCGTCCACCAAGCGGCTTGGCCAAATAACGAAGAGTTGCAGCAGTTGGAGAGCCATGAGAGAGCGGTGGTGAAATCAGATTGGAGCATTTTTACCACATGTAGCAGGTGGTTGGTGGCGAAGATTCTAAAGATGGTGTCAGGGCTGGGAAGGTAGTGGAGTTCCTAAAACACACTGCAGATGTGGTAATCATCTATGGCCCGTGTCACCCCAAAATCCCCCTCCAAGGATTTCGGAGCGTAAAGTTTTTTTTGTTCATTTTTTTTACGCCTTGTTCATTTTCTTGAGGTAAATAGCGCCCGTTATCTTGCGGTACTTCTCAAGGAGCTCCTCATCATATTCCCTCTGTTGTTCACGATAAAGGGATTGGCGAGACTGTTCCGACACCAAGGTGAGATGATTCACCATATGATTCGCAAAGGGAAAGGGTAGGCGCGAATGCAGAAAGGTTTTATAGAGATGGATCAACTGAGCCAGTTGAAGGTCGGACAAAATTATGTAAGAAAAGTCCGCAGGTTCCGCTCCATGATCTCATATTTTAAGGTACAAAGATCGGTGTCATGCGTAACCCCAAGATGAGAGTAAACATGGGCGGGGTGAACCGATGGAATTGGTTCTCCATGGACGAAGAAGGAAAACGAGAAGTTCCTTCGCAGAGGTAACTGCATTTCAGTGGCCGAAAGACAAGTGAATGGCGCCAAGGAGACCACAGAGGGTCTCAGCCATGGCTTGTAGCGTGTCATGAGATGGGGCGATGACAGCAATATCATCAGAGTACACCTGGCAATCGAAGGTAGTATCAAAAACCTGCATGCGATTGGAATATCGGTTAAAGTAGTTCAAGAGGAAATTAATCGACAGGCAAAAGAGCGACATGGAGAGCAAACAACCCTGTTTTACTCCTCTATGTATGGGAATAGATTGCGTGGTAAGATGGTGACACACATAAAAGGTCAAGTTGTCCGCATATATATTCTTAAGTAGATTAATGTCTACTTCTGCCATCTCAGAATTTTTGAGAGCTCCGGTATCCATTTCCAATGGCTGAATTTTTGGCGGAGACGACAACAGTGGTTTCTCCTTCTGTGCCTGTTGTAAGTAGACTGGGGATCATCGATGACCAAGGAATTTGTACCAGAAGTCCCAGGTGCCTGATGGTTCACGCTCAAAACTTCCCATTGGAAACTAACAGAATAGGTCACAATGAGATATTTTGGGACCATTTGAGCAAGAGTACATTTCGTAACCAGTACATAAGCAAGGGAAGCAAGTTGATACATGTTAACACAAAACACAAAAATGTCACCTGTTGCCCTACAGCTTGCCATCAGGGCATAATAAACTGTACAGACAGACGTACAGACAACATTACAGGATGAACTCATCGCTGCTAGACAAGATCAAAGACAACTAGTAGAAGATCCTGATGACATGACATTATTAGAAAGTGAGGAAGATAAAGTAGGAATACCAAACGAAGTCACGGAACACAACTTAATGATGAAGGATTAACTAGTAGTGATAGGATCAGACGTAGCACAGTCAATCAAACAAAAGTCAGGTAGACTAGGCTCGGGAGTAATCCAGTTGGTCGACCTAAGAAAAATAGAATGCTACTTAGGCCTACCGGTATCAGAGCAGAAACTAGAGATAATCTGAGGAGACTATATCTTATCAAACTAGCTGAGAAGTACCGAAAGCAGCCTGAAGAAAAATTCTATGATATGGAGACAGCGGATGACCAAAACATGATTAAACGATTAATAAACTTGATGAATTTGCTAAATAATGACGGAGAATCACAAGATAAACTAACTCTGAATATTTTTAGGAAATGCAGAAAGTAGTTTCAGATGTAGAAGATTTTATTGATGAACAAAGCAATTTAAGTGGTGACACTGTTCTTGGACATTTGATGGAAGGAACAGTAGATAAAGAAAAAGTTTTAACAGATATTACAATGATTTTACGAAGGTTACAAACAAAAAATAAAGAAAGTGAATGGCGAAGCCTAGATTTGTTAGCAAGGAAGGATAACAAAAAAATAAACAATTTTTTTGGTCCATGGCCCAAGTTATGTCAAGGATGGAGAAGATTATTACTTACAAAAGAACAATCGGAGCAATACCGGGAACATGAACAAAAAGACAGAGACTCAAGGATTCATTGCTTGTGTATATAATACCAAATACAATGTGCGATATGGTGTTTCTTAAGAAAGTTTTTGGTAAATGTTTACTTTAGATTAAATGGTGTATAACATTATATTTATAACATTTATAATTTTTAAATGAATGTTTTTGTTAAAAAATAATTTCAGCAAAAAAAAATTTTATTACATTAATGTAAATAAATAAATAACATAAATATCGAAAACAAATTAAAATATTTCATTTCATCTAAAGTAAACATTTTCCATAAATATTAGTGATAGGTCAGTAATTTTGAAGCTGAAAGTTAAATGATTATAAAAGAAACACTTGTTTTCTTCCGAGAATCTTAATAATAATAAGCCCTCAATAGCTTTAGCTCTTTTCACTGTTAACTATTCCCTGGTTAAACGAAACTTTTATTTTATAAAACAAATTGTGAAATCATATTTTAACTTTTTCACTTCTATTGATTTTTTCTACTAAATATAAGCAAATAAAAAATTCAAATTTTAAACTCAACTTAATATTTATAATAAAAAAGTATAATTTTTATGAGAATTTTTTAAATTAAACTAATACAGTTATACGAATAATAAATAAAGTACAACTTAAAATTTCAAAGTTGTTTTATTATATTAAATCCTAGTTTCATTTTTATAATTTTTACATATAAGTAAATATAAGTGTTTTTATTTCATTGTTCAAGGTAATATATTACTGATTTAATAATAATTTTTGTATTAGAAAATATTTAAATAGTTACCAAAAATTGTGTATCTTTCGTAGTTCAGTAAGTATTGCAATATTCTTATGTTAAAAATTTTATAAAGTACTTGTAAAACATGTGTCATGACATTAATTTTATGAATTATAAAGTAAAGCTAATTTTAATTAATAATTTTTTTAGATTGTTAATATACAATAGAAATTTGAAGTGTAATGTATTAATTTATTTTCAATTTCCAATATAATTCCAACTAAATCCACATGACAATCTTCAATAAGTTATATTTAACTCATAGACTTGTTTAAGTATATAGTTTTTAATACATAATAAACTTTTTAAGATGATGACAAATATTGAAAAAAAGCAAATCTTAGTAGTGATTGCTTGATATCGAAGGGATAATTCCAACAGTCTATAGTCTTGGTGGACAATATCATAATTATGATTGATTTTTTAAAATAAATTTGTTACTGATATTTCATTTAAGGGATATTTATTGATATAAAATTTCATTCCTCTTTTTATTTTCGTATTTTATGGATCAGTTAACTATCAGGATTATTAATTTGAATCCGGGTCTACCTTTGATTTTTAAATTTTTTATTAATGATAATTTTACAGTGGTTGTAGGATTGAATTAATTTTTCGAAAAGCTATCTTTTCTCACATTCTTTTTTTTTATTTACAGAGCAGATAACATTTGGTTCCATAAAATAACTAAGAAAAAGTCGTTTGAAAGTACTGTTTTCTTATCACAATTTAATAATTAAAACAAATACTAAGAATTATTTTCATGATTAATTATTTAACAATATTCTTTAAAGATTAATAATTTTACCAAAACAATCTTTTTATAAGCCTTAATCTTTTTCGTCACTAAATTACTCGATCTGGCCTTTGACAAAATATTAAATTTTTGTTTTCATGGGGTATTTTAAGAAAGCATCTGATATAAGTATGTTCCAGTGTTAGTCAGATAATAGGTTTAGTTAAATAACCACAGAAACATTAGAAGATAATTCTATGATTAGAATATTGGTGGTATTTCATGACGTAACAGATTACAGGTGAAAAAACGCCAGACAGTGGATAAAAAATTGATTGCAGTGACAGCTATTTTAAAAAATTTTTAATTGATTTTAGTGTTGTGGTCTTTATGTTAGCTGCGATTTCTAAAAATTGAGACAGTTTTTAAGATATATTTTCTTCCATAAAAACAAATTGACTTAAGCAGATTTTCCTTATTTAATAAATTAGTATAATGCGACTTTGGTAAAAAATTAAAATTTAAATAAACAACATTTTAAATATTGAGCTTTGTTATAAAATTTCTAAATTATGTATAAATGCTCATATCTAAGAGTGAGATTGTCTTTTTGATTCTATATTAAATAAATTAAGTTGATTTAAAAAATCATATATTTATTTAAATAATTCATTTTGGGAGAACACTTTCATTTCTTGTAATTATTTGAAAATTTGATTTTACAATCAAATTATTATATTAAAAATACACTTTTTCATAAAATAAAACTTTCCTTATGTTACTTGAATTCATCTATTTTTAATATAACGAAATTTGATTTGTTATATTACATTAATCTTTTAATTGAATTTTTAAAAAATATATTAATTCAAATTGTATACAAAATCTATTTCCATAGGCTCAAGAGTACCAAATAGTATTTATTTATTTTTTAATAATTCTGCATGTTTGGTTTAATGTAAAATTTAATTTTCTGATATATCAAAAGAAATTAAATCTCTTATTAATTTTATTTATAAAAACAGGATATCATCAGTTTTATTCAAACAAATGAACCATGTGAAATTATTAAGAATTATTATTTTATTTTAAAAAATCATTAAAAAATAGATAATTAAATTATTATTGATGTTAATCTGAAATCTTGAAACAACAAGAATCCATTTGAATTCAAAGATAAATAAAGTAAAAGATCATTTATTTTCAAAACATGAAAGAGTAATTTTTACAACCTAGGGTCACAAAATAAAGCTGAATATTACTGAAAATACCTTTAAAAATCTAGACAAAATGAGGGTCAATTTATTCTTCTGTGCATGACTGGTTTAAGAAATTCTGTTTAATTTCAATTAAAGGCAATATATAAGCTTGAAATTTAATTTTAATAAATTTGTTAGTAAAATCAAATTCTTAGAATAAATAATTATAAAAGATTTTAATATTATTTGTTTATCTGAATTAAAAGGTGTCACAAATTTAAAATAAGGAAGTAATCTGATGCGTTATGAAATTATATTTCCTGAAAGTGAAAATACTAGTAATGCCGTAAAAAATATTCCTTATGAGTCTGATACCATATCAGGAAAAACGGTGTGAATGTTTAAAACTATTTTACCAAGACAACTTTGAGTTGAAAGACGCACATTGTTCTGTCGACAGATAAAGACGATGAAGTCATGAAATAGTCGACCGAGACCCGTCACATAAACAGTCAGGATATTGATCAGGATCTAGACATTTATTAACAAACTGTTTTAAATCATGTGGATAAGTATGGTTAGAAGAAAAAAAATTATATTTGAATTCCTCATAATTTATCTGAAATGAATCAACAGAATTTCTATTTGTGAATCTTTATTGAAAGAAATAAATTTGAATCATTTAAAAATATCATCACCTGAGATTAAAAGTGGATTAAGTATGAAAATGATGTGAGAAGGTTGAGTTTCACAAACAATTGCAGAGCCAAGATTGTTTTCAAGTACGGTGATGTCTGTTTTATGAGATTTGAAAGGAATCGTGCATTATAAGCTGCTGAAATCTAATACTCAAACTATTAAATCAATTTTCTATTTTTATAAACTTGAAAGACTAAATCAAGTGATGAAAATAATCCAAAGTGAAATAGTCAACCGAAAGAGCATTGTTATCAATCACGACAACGCAAGACCACACAAATCTTTAATGACTCGCCAAAAATTGAAAGAGCTTGGATGGGATGTATCCAGTTTATAGTCTAGGCTTAGTAAGATTGGACTAAAATTTGTTTCTGTCCTTGCAATATTTTCTAAATGTAGTCAAAGAGTAAGAAAAATACATTACACATTTTTCGATCAGAAATTTTACATTGAATGCATTATGAATTTGATAGGTAAATGGTGATAGGTTATCGAACAAAATGGAACATACTTGATCCCGTTAAGTTAATTTTTTTACTTAAGAAACGGTGGAAATTTTGAGATCACCTAATGTATTAAATATTTTTTATCTACATTCCATTTTATTTTTCATTCTTTTCGTAACTTTGTGTTCGAAATGTACTTGTATATTAAGCTTTTTAGGTTGTTTTTGTCATCGCGATTTTTAATCAATACGATTTCTTCTGGAGATCATCTGCAGTACGTTTTGGTCATTTTTTGAGTCTGCTGCCAAGAGTTCGTCAAGGTATTATTTTTGGATATCTCGATCGGGTGTGTTTGATAATCGGTTTTCATGAACAATTGACTGTCAAATATCGATATTAGTCATAGTCCTTCGTATTGAGGTTGGTATTGGAGTAAAGTTATTAGTGTCCGAAAATTTTCGAATGGTGAGGTCTAAGCCTTATCTTTTTCCTTCTCAGACGTTTTTTTTTCAGATCATGATTAGGTACCTGATTATGGTTTATAATTCCGGAACGCTCAGATTAGCTTGCTATGCATATTTTATAATTGTTGATGTTTTGTCATGCCTTTTTCTTTAAAATTAATTTTCTAACGTCTTTTTATGCGTAATTCGGGTTCAGAGAATTCTAGTGGTTTTGGTAAATACCTAAATACTATAGTATGTATAGTATTCACACTCGTTGATCGTCGGTATTGTTTCTCCGTTTATTCTTATTCGAGATTGTTATCAGTGCGAATTTTATTGACAACGGCCATTTAATTGTTTAGTCAGTTGATTCGTCATATCTTGTGAGATTCTGTTATTATATATGAGAAGTACCAGACAATCCGCGTAAGATGTGATTTGAAATGCATATTTGTTGAATTTTTGGTAATTTTCAGTCACTGCGATGTTAATAATGAAATATGTTCCACACATCCA
Source organism: Bipalium vagum (assembly GCA_037834085.1). NCBI lineage: Eukaryota > Metazoa > Platyhelminthes > Tricladida > Geoplanidae > Bipalium > Bipalium vagum. The sequence goes on from JBBMKC010221904.1 coordinate 11,202, forward strand.
TCAATTAACAATAAATAAAACATGATATTTTTAGATAATCGAGGGAATTACCTTCCATCTATTCCTTTTATCAGATCCATATTATTCAAAAATAATCACTACAATGCTTAAAAACATCAATCCTTTAAATTGTATTAATTTATATAAATTAACAGTGCTTATCACAATTAAATAATTTTTTTAAAATCATAACATTACTTTCTGTCTTCTCCCTAGTTCCGAGAACTGCTTAAGTAATTCTCTTGGCTAGTTAGGACAACGGCTTTCAGAACTGAAAGCTGATTCGTTCTACCATATCATAACAAACGAGAATATCTTTCTCTGCTGTCAATCAGACAAAGGGGAATTATTAATTTCTGGACAGTCCGATGCGGATAAGATGAAAATTACTTACGTCTTCGAGCATTAATTATCTCTAAAAGCCCTACTCATAGCAAATAAAGATTAAAATCATTCGTGGTTCTGACCATAATTAATTTCCCTTGAATTGATGATTCCTTTATGACTAATAAATGATTGTGATTATTAATTTTAAATTTGTGATTTATTCGTTTTGGAACTTGCTTTATATTCAATTATTTTATATACGATTTGAAAAAATAGTTATTATTTGTTTACTATTTATATTTCTCGATAATTTATTTATTTTATTATATTTATAAATTTTATATAAAACTATATTTATCTAATTTTCTAAACATAGGAATTATTCTTATTTATTTTTCAATTTGTAGCATATTGCTATATTAAATTTTACTGTAAAAAGAAGAGTAATAATACTAATACACCAACAATAATATTATTATACATTTATTTCATATATATGGTGTGATAATAAAGTTCCAGGACTTTAGCTGTACAAAATCAAAGTTACATAAGACAATAATAAATCATATTTCATTACTCAAAGTAGTCATCATTGATTTGAATACACTTAGTACAACTTTTATAAAAAGCGACAAGATTTTTCTGCTCTTGGAATATCCACCAGTTTGCTTTTTACATTCGCCTGAATATCCTGAATATCTTGAAATTTCTTCCTTTAAGTATGGCTTTCAGCTTTGGAAAAAGAATGAAATATTCTGAAGCTAGATACGGTAACTTCATTTTTAGGCAGAAAACTATACTATTATTGAGTTATGAGAAGGTGTGTTATCCTTTAGGTCTGTAAAGAGGTCTAATTCTACGAATTTTTTTCAAAACCGAGACTTCTTTGTAAAAGGAAAGTATTCACTATATAACAGAAGGTAGAAATTCTTTTCAATGTTAATGACTTCATCAGAATCAAATAACGTGATCAGGAGGATTTTAATCTTTGACTTTTATAGCCGTCACCTTTTTAGATTTGGAAAGCTCTTTGAACACCATTGCATGCGCTGTCGTTTGGTTTCAGGATCATGTTGAAAACTCCAAAACTGATCACAATAACAATTGATTTGATAAAATTTAGGTCAGTATCACAAGTGAAAATGAAATTTCTGCAGCAATCAACTCTACGTTGTAATTGTTCAGGAGTTAAGCTATGAAGAACAAACCGCGAACATATCTTTTTCCTACCTAAATTCTCAATCAACATTTTCCGAATAGATTCTCTATTGATTTCAGTTTCATCTTCTAATATTTTTAATGCAATACGTATATCGGCTTCAACAATTTTTAAAATTTTGTCCAAGTTTCCATCATTTCTGGAGGTAGATGGACGTTAATTTCTGAAATTATAGAAAAAATCATCACGGTCTTCACGAAAGCCTTGAATATCAATCAAAGACTCTAGATCTTGACACTGTATTGTTCCAATACACGATTTTCAACATTTCATAGGTATCCGTAGATATTTTGTCTGACTTATAGCAAAATTTTATATTCACTCTCCGTTCCATTCTGAAATTGTGACAATACATGTAATATGAACAGATTAATTATGAAAATTACTTCAGATAAACGAATAGCTAGTTGAAATAAAATATTCAGAAATTTCAATGAACTATATTATGTGCTGCCAACATAAATAAAATTCATTTTACAAATATAATTCGCGTTATAATAATGTTCCTGGAATTTTATTATCACACCATTTATAATAAGTATATAATTTAGTATACTTATTTAAAATAATATAAATTTTTATAATGTGGTTATTTTGTGATATATAATTACTGTTTATGGTTTGTTAATCAAGGAGGATCTTTTTAAAATCGTTTATTCATGAGTGCATAGTAAAAATTACATTTATAAAAGGTAAGATATCTTAGAAAAGATTTCCAGATATATAAAAGAGTAATGATTGCTTCAATGTCAATCATTATTTAATATTCTTAATTACGAAGTAGTTTACGGGTTAGAAAATATTAAGATTAGAAACGTTCATTATTTAACTTTAATTATTATTTGATAATTAGTAAAAGTTAGTTAGATCAAAGTTATTATAATTAGTACAATAAAAGGCTTCGCCTGTCTGTCGATTTATTAACAGATTTATTACATATAACTATCAATGTGCTAATTTTTATACTAACCGAATCTTACTCCTTTACTTTTAATGTAATTAGGTTCAGCAATAATCCTATGGGTAATAACTCACACAATAAGACAATAAACTTTATTACTTCCCAACATAAAAAATAATATTATACAACAAACATTAATAAGGTTCTAAACGATTACCAAAAAGTGAAACAATTTAAAATCGTATCTCAACGAATTTATTGCACTGGATATATATAACGTCAATCAGTTCCCTTTCACACTCATTGAATGTATTGTTCCAATAAATCAAGAAATAGTTAATGATGAAGCTCCTTAAATTTGACTAATAATCAATAATAATAATAATAAAATAAGAATCAACACTTCGTACTAATATTATAATTATAAAATTTCATTGTGTTGTATCTCTCGAGTCGCTGAGAACTCTATAGCTGGCTGAACTCTATAAAATACGGATATCTTATAGCGTACATACTAAACGGCATATATTTTAATATTACTGTGATTTGGGTCGTTTTGCTCACTACCAAAAATATATGGATTTTATAAATTTTCATTTCGACTGTTAATACTTCTCTTAAATAAATATAAGATTTTTTTCACACAATAATTATTTAATTTACCAAAATTTAATTTTCAAAATTATTTCTCAAAAATTTTTAGTCGTATTTATGGCTTTTCGTATCAAAAATGGATCCCTGAATTGAGAGATAATTTAATCGACAAAAATTTCAAAAAGCTACACTGGTAAAATATGAAAAAGGTCAAAAAGGACATAAAAAAAGATATTCTTAGATAAAAGAAGAGTCTATCTTGAATTTAAAGATGAAAGAAAAGATATTATTGTATAGCTGTCACAATAAGAAGTGGGATTTAGTTTTTATCAATTTATAAGGCAAATAGACTTTAATTAAAATAAATAAAATTTGATAAATATTTCACATATATTTATTTCAATAAAACAATAAATATTAGTATTTAATTTGTCCCTTATTTTTCTCAAGATATCTTTGAATTCTTGTTGACATGCTTCGAATTAATGACTTGATAGTTTCAACAGAGATTTCATCCCAAATTTCTTGCATAGCTATCTGTAAATGTTTCACATCTTTTGGTTGTCGTTATCGTACATCATTTTTCATTATTCCCCAATGATTTTCAATGGGATTGAGGTCAGCGGAGTTAATTGGCCATGAATTGGCCGCCCACTTATTTTCTCGCAACCATTCAGATGTGGATTTTGAGGTATAGCACGTTGTAACATCTTGTTGAAAGATGAATGATTTCTGTTGAAGAGTTTTTTTCTACTGTCCTTAAGAATATTCCCGCTATTTTAATTATTTCTGCATGGATTTCATAACTTTTTTTGAATAAATTTTGAACTTGGAAATGTGTGGTTTTCATTTCGGACAATTAATTTAAGGAAATTATCAAGATAATAGTCATTATAAGGTTTAATTTAAAATGATTATGTATGATTAAAATAAATTAAAATTAAATTATTATGATTAAAAATATCTTACCTAGTTCTTAAAGTAACCGCCTGGTATTGAGAATATTTGAATTATTTAAATAAATTTAATATAAAACCGTCACTTTTTATTGTGACAACTATATTTGTGATATAAATAAAGGTATAAGTAAAAAAATAAATAAAAATAGTAATTTAAATCTCTGGTTACATTATTTTTTTCATACAAGGTTCATATTGGCTTCTACATTGTTGCGTGTTCGGGACTGTATGTCTTCTTCCATATCTTGTGTTTCAAGACTATTTAACATATTCAATTACCTTAAGCTGTCTCCGCTGATATAGGTAATCATTAAAATCTTTCTTGTATGAAGTTGAAAAGTTTTTATAACGATAATTTATCTGAGTAATTTTGATACAAAACTAGTGTCAAAGTTAAAAGTTAGCAATATTAAATCTAAATTTTTCTAAGTAAAAATTGTGGTCTTGTAGAAAAATTGGTTTTAATAAGAGGGAAAAAATTAATTGTATTTATTAATGATTACACAATATAGTGGTTAAAATTAAATTTTTTACTAAACCAAAATGACTACTTACAAAAAAATATATGATAAAATGATATGATAAAAAAAGTACTTAGATATATATTCATGAAAATATTGTTGGAATATATGATGATAAAAAACAAAGTGAGTAAGCACAGATTTATGCTTTATCAAAATCTACTGTCAACAGTATTATCAAGATTTATTCTAAAGAAAACAGATTTGATAAAAAAATTAAAATTTGGTTCCAAGAATCTAAAGCGAACAAAAGAAAGTAATTAACTACATTCAACGAAAGATCGATGAAAAATGTGATACCATGTTTAAGTAAATTGCAAATTATGTTTATGTAATATTTGGCATAAAGCTTTCACGTGCAATAATAGGAAATGCTCTTAAAAATATGCATTACTCGGGTTATAAAATTTATAAAAATACAATTTAATAAAATGAAATTCTCATTGTTAATTTTGTTTTTCATTTAAATAAATATGAAATTGAATTAAGCAAATAACAAATTGAATTAAATAAATACCAAATTGAATTTTAAACCCTGTAATTCGGTTACAAGAGGTGTTGGAGTTATATTGAGATATGACTGTATATGTATATCGAAATTTATCTAATATTTTGCTATGAGAAAATAAATTATAAACGCATTTGTGATAACCTCGAGTTACTTAGCAGGACTTAGGATTTATCTGATACTCATCTCGTCCCCTAAATTATTTATATAAAAACAATGACCTGTGCACCGAAATCACTTGGAACATGATTCTTTTATGATTTTTATTATCACAGTTATTACAGGTTATTAAAATACAGTACAATAAAGTTTAAAAAGAAATAAAAATCAGATCTAAGAACTTATTCTCTTTCTCGTTAAATCTAAAAGCAACAGAAAAAGTAATAAAAATGTTAAACAAGAAATAACAACTGTGTAAACTACAAATTAATTCTACAAATGAAATAAATCGTATGGAAATACTAAATTTATTAAACTTCAGCACAAAATCATGAAAATGGTAGGTAAATAATAAACCTATTTTTAAAACGTTTCTTTAAAAGTTGTCTTGTCCGACAGGCACTAGGAGCTCTCTATTTATTTGGCTGTACTTGACAAATAGGATATCGCAGAGCGTTCATTTGTAAATTCATTGGCAACAACTGTTGCCAGGACATTCATAAATATTTATTTCCCATTAAAAATTCGTAATGGATTTCCTCTCATCTTCCGAAGAAATTAGTCTATTATTTTCGATAAGGTTCCGTGTATTCATGCTGAGTAATAAATTTTTAAGATAATAAATTTTTAAGATGACCTATATAGACCTTCGGGATCGTCATATATTACTTTTTTGAGATAAACTACTATTAAATCTTTTAAGATGATTGAGAAGACAAACATTGGGCATCCTGGATAATGCGTCAATGTTTGACTTTTTTTGGTAGATAATTTTATAATTGTATTCTTAGAGTTTCACCATCTATTCAAATTGTCTTTTGGTATTGGCATAACGTAAAATTGTCGAATGCGTTAGGCATAATTTGAAATTTCTGAAAAATAATCGTTAATCGTCCGTCCATTCGTTTATTTGTTTTTAACAATTTATTTAAAGGTGCTGGAATTTGAGAAAAGTTTTACAAATTTTTTGCGATAGTTCACTAATCTATGAAATATTTGAACTTTTTATAGAGGTGTTGTATTTTTAAATTAATCAATGATATCTGATTCAGGTTCAATACATGAGTGAGAAATAATTTGGCCAATATATTAATATCTAACTTTCATATGGATTTCAAAGTCTGTAAGGGCATTCAGTTTCATTAGTTTCTTCTTGCACGTTAAGTGCATTTATTATTGTAATTAGGAATAGAATTATTGTTTTGTTTACTTTGAAAATAAATAATCTATGATCTATTCATTTGTAGTTGATTATTTATACGCAAAATACTATACAATTTAGTAGAGAAAATATTAAATTTAACTCTTATTTATTGGAGAGCCTTGATTCCATTGTCAATTTGTAACAATGTATTGGTTGGTGATTTTGATTTTGAATAACTTAACCAAACATCTCATTTCTATTCAGTATAATAGCTGCTTTGATTTCATGTCGTAGTTCAGATCACGATTAGTTTATGACTATCACTTTAATGTCATAATGTCATTTAATTAAATAACCAACTAAAATAACAAAAAAAGTTTATATATTTATATTATTTTTAGTTATATTTATTAGGTTGTTAAGTTAGAAATGTGTGGTTACAATACTAAGTTGATGTAGGGTGCATTTGTTACATCTGCTTATTTTGCTCATGAAATGTAAATTATTTATTATCTCATAACTGTATTTGAACCTCTCAGCTAATTATCGATTAGTTTGTCGGCAATCTGTGTCAATTAATTCTTTTAATCAATCTTCATCTATCGTTAGAGAACGTCCTCTGTATTGGTCACTTTCAGATTCATATTTAAATTGTTTAACTTTTCTCGAGCATCGAACATTACTAATAAAAATATCACCAAACAAATCGCATACTATTCGGTATGATTTTGCAGTTGTTTTTCCTTGTTTGAAATCATACCACATACAAATGCGAATTTTCTATTTTTGATCACAGATATTTCTAACATTATTTTCTAACTAAAAAAATGAATGAAGTGAAATATAATATTAGTAAAATATTATAAATGAAACAAATACACATAATAAATTTAAAATAAAGGTTTTTTGGTGGTTTATGTAATAATAAATTTTATTCATTAAAACGCGCATTTCTAACTTAACTTAATATATCGATATCTTTAAATTTACATTATTATTGAAAATGATAAATGGTGAAAAAATCTTTGTTATTTGAAAAAATCCAAAAATTTACGATTATTTTAAGGAAAGAAACTCTCACTTTTAGGCTTAGAGGTCCTACAAGAAACAACCGATTTATCACCAAACAAAAAATAATATATAGAAGTGAGGAAACGGTAAAACTTTACCATAGTATTTATTTAAAAATATGAGGTAATTAACTAATGATCACCATTCAAATTTCATTAAATTTTTCATATATTAAAGAATTTATGGTTATTGGTATTTGTAGTTAATCAAATTATTTAAATAGTATATTTGAAAGCAACTAATTATACCGAGTGTTCAAATTATTAGTTTAAAAACAAATGATTGATCATTCTTCGTACATTATGAATTCCAAACAATCTTACATTTTCACAAAGATCAAAAAACGGATTTATTTTTTTAACAAAATTGAGGTACAAAATATTTTTTTATTTTATCAAAAAATTTACGGAAAATTAATATGTACATAGTCAATTTTTCCGGTTTTCACCCTCATTTTCCAAACATGCTTCCAGCCTAAGAGTGATATTTTCCACATCTTGAAGCTTTTGTTCTGCCACGCTCTGTAAAGCTTGTATGATACATTCATTCAGTATTTCAAGACTGTTTGGGTGATTGTCGTCTGGATAAACCTTTCCTTTCAAGAATGACTGTAATAAGAAATCCAAGAGTATTAGATCAGGGCTTTGGGCAGCCATTCATTTGGAAATCCTCTGAAACTTTTTTAAAACCGAAAGTCTTTTTAAAAAAATACTCGTACCTGTTTGAGGAGCAGTTCCATCTTGTTGGAAACTTATACGGTTAAATTTTGGCAATGATCTGAGGTTCGGAATAAAGTGGTGAATGAACATATCCAAATATCGTTTAGTATTTATTGTTTCAATTTTGCCATTGTGGTCAAAATATATGGCCCACTTAAAAAGGAAGACGACATTCCAATAAAGACGTTGATATTTGTTAAGAATGTGGAATATTCATCTACAATATTGGACTTTAGCGATTTTTGTCTATTCACAGATCCATTGAGATGGAATGAACATTCTAACATTCATCACTCCACACAATTCGGGATGAAAATTTATGATTCTTGGATATGTTTGACATAAATTTGCACAACCATAACGATTTACCTGGTGATATTCTGAGAGACTGCACAATTGTGATTTTATAAGGAAACTATTTCAATTCACATCTAAAATACGTGTTAACAGTTGAAATTGATGAATCTAAAGCAGAATTTAATTTCCTTATTCTCTACTTTCATCTGGCGTAATGCAGTACCAATGTCATCTCTTCTGAAAGTCTAGGCTATCTCAAATTTTGATCTTTATTAATATAACCTTTATTAATTAACCATTTTTCTGATTTTCTGCACTGAAAGTGTCACTTTCGTTTTATCTTTTTTTCTGTAGAAAATTTTCTGAGTTTCATTGTGAAACTCTCAGTTTTAAAAAATTAACTTCACTGGTTAAATTCTGTGGAAATTTGATATGTAATATATTGCTAAAAATAATTAATTTAAAATAATAATTTTTAATATTTATGCATCTAAACAAAACAAAGTTATATATAAACAAGGATTTAAAAAATCTGTTAAATCTCTTAAATAAAATTGGAGCAGATTAAGAGCTTAACGGTAGAAGGTTTTATGCGTTTATGAGAAATGATTTTTAATCGAATAAAGCAATAAAATGGAATTCAAATATAATTGAATAATATTGAATGAAAATCTTAATATTTTTTAATTTACAAAAACCAGAGTGATCGCTATAATAACAATCCCCTATAAGAAAGGTTCCCTAAAAGTTTCGGTTAATTAAAGAAAGGATGTCTTTTCGCACAGATATCAGTGTTTCATAAGCCCACATAGAAATGTAATTATTTTTTATTATATATTATATTTATTATTATTATTTTTTACAAGTTAGACACTACTGTTTGATATCTTTAATCATATTTGGCAAGTAATCAGTGTCTCATAAGCCCACAAAGAAATGTAATTATTTTTTATTATATATTATATTTATTATTATTATATTTTACAAGTTAGACACTACTGTTTGATATCTTTAATCATATTTGGCAAGTAATATTTTTTTTAGCAATACGAGATCTGGTTTTTCTGTTAGATAAATGTTCTCCGAGAGTAGTACCATCATGATATTGAATTAATACGGATTCTCTAAAATTCTCAGGGACAAAAACTAAAGAATACAAATTTTCACGATATATCTCAATAAACTTTACTTATTATTTTTTAATATGGCGTGTTAATAGAAAACGAAGGGTTTTTGATGTATTGATCGATGTTTTGAATTTCAGCATCATCAGATACTATCATTTTGAGGTTTTCAACATTGTTAAGTTGTTTGAGCTGACTTAGAAGACAAATCTGAGCTCAAATTTAACATAATTGATTAATATAATTGATCTCAGGATGATTCATGTAATTTTTATAATGACTTAAATCGGTAATAGCCATGCTCCACAAATTATTTTCCAAGAGAGCTATTTTGAAATATAGACATATGTTACAATGATTACGAGTATTAATAAGTCATATAATTATGGAAATAACGTCAATAACAACATGAATAATGTCATCAAATGGAAATGAAGTCATTTATACACCAATAATAATCGCAGGAATGCAAGCAAACAATAAAAAATAATATAAATACCCAGATGAAAATCATAAAAATTGCCTTCAAAAATTTCTAACTCTTAGCTTATAACAACTAAACATTAGGATTTTGAATAATAGAGTTTATTATAACTCGTTGAAACAAATAACAGTGTAAGTGAATTATCATATTCAATGTAATTAAATAAATAATTAATTTCACAGAACGCGAATATAAGTTCACGTTTCTGTCTTTATTTAATTAAATTTCCAGATTCTTTGTGTTTTATACTAACAATTACGATCTGGTAAACTAGTTATCAGATTCGATATTTTATTTCAAGGCGTCTACACATTTCTTAGTGTAGATTGATCTCTTCTTTAATTAAATATTGTCATTTTGATTTTATTATATAATATTATTTATAATAGTAAAAGAAAAACCTTCACTAAACTTAACATAACCATTATTTTATAACCACCTTTTATAAATTAGGATCTTAACAAATATATGTTTTCATAATGAAAACTCAACAATCAAAAGTAAAATGTTAACGAGAACTAATTAAGAACTTCTTAATACTTTTATTTGCAAACATATAAAAAGAAAATTAAAAATTTATTTCATAAAAACCTCTAAGTGCTTATTTAATCCTTTCAAAGTTACTCAGTAAGCTCTGAATAGACCCTAAGAAAATTTACCAACTCTTACTGCTGGTAAAAAAACAAAAGAAAGTAACAGATTGTAAAAAAATAATTAAACAATTCTAGCAATGTGATTATTGTGATTATAATCCAATAATAATTAGACAAAGTGTAGTTGATGTTATAATCTTGTGCAATTTTAAACTAATTTTCCAAGATATGATTTTACAAATATTAAAAATAATAAAAATAAAATTGATCTTTACAAGTGTTGGGTTTACCAAGACACCCCCCCCGGGGAAAAATAAATAATAAAAAACTATAAATAAGGTATAAATACTACTACTAATAATATTAATAATTAAAATTAATTAATACTTGAAAGTCATTGAAAAATTCCCAGGAACTTTCTTTTTAAAATACTTAAAAAAATAAGATAATCCTCGAAAATAATTTCTTACTAATATACGGAAATGTAGCAACGTGTGCTCGTCGGCTTTTGACTCCTCACTTTGTGTACTCGTTGTGTTCGGAATCCCTACTCTTCTTTTCCTATACAAAAC
>JBBMKC010221905.1:0-12155 GCA_037834085.1 Bipalium vagum
TAGATTAATTTATAAGAAAATATTATTATTAAACTGATAAATTACATCGTTTGATTTATTTTGAATTATTGTGCATTACTTATTGACCGAACCTTGTAATATTATAACAAATTGATTATTATATATTAAAATTTGTATTAGAAATTTGCCAGTTCATAATTCATTTCAATATTAATAGTAAATCTAAAATAAGATGTGTTATTTCAGAAATTTGGCAAAATGTGTATTGTATGAAGAAATATTTCCACCATTATATATGATGTATAACATGTTCCTATACTTGGGAATTGGTTTAAAAAATGGAAGTATTTCCTAGTATTTATTTTATTAATTTCTCTTAATTTTAACTATGAAAAATTAAAGTCATTTCCACTTTCGAAAGAAACTCATAAAATTGCAAGGCTGGTTTTCAGTAAAAAATATATTATAAGAACTGAGAAATGGGAAAGGTTGTCCTTTTGAACGAAAAGAAATTTAATTTGGACAGACCAGATGGTATTCATTGGTAACGGAATGATGTACAAACAAAATTATCAAATTTATGCACTAGAAGCTTTGGTTCCAGTAGTTTTGTGATTTCAGATACTTTCGGTAGAAATTATAAATCAAAGTTAGTAATTATTAATGGTCAACTTGATTCTGCAGTCTTTCAAACCATCCTTACGAATACATTGTTCCAATAACCAAGACTAAAGTTATCCGAAAGAGAGTTTATCAGCCGGGTAACCCCTCATGTCATGCATCCTCATCTATAAAAAATGGTTTAAATCAAAAAAATATATTTTCTTGACTGACTATCATTGAGTCCAGATATAAATCCCACAGAAAACAAGGGAAATTTAATTAAGAATGATTTGTGCAAATTAAAACCAATTCCATTCGGTAGTCGAACTTGAAAGTGTCCTACGGCGGGGAAACGTTTCAAGAGAAGCTGTTGCCAATTGGCGCACTCGGCAAAGTTATTTTGCAAAGCGAAGTCATACCCTTCTTCAATCGATGATCTCAACGATTTTCCGGCTTGGTTTCTTGAAGATTATCATAAAAATCCAAAAAATACAACTCCTTTTTTTATTAAAACATTATCTTAAAATACTTTTTTTCTATTTGTAATGACAGTTTTGGATTTAAACTAAATTTAATTGAATATCCAAAGATTGCATAGATGTTCTTAAAGATTTTCCACCCCTGTAAATGTATAATATAGTGCTATAATAATACGTTATACAGGTATACTTCAATTGATACAGACGGGCAGGACCATTAGTTTATTTATTTTATATTTATTCGCCTGTCGCACTTTAGGAGGATTCAGTTTGACTGCCTGTTCTGGACAAAGTTGACAAAGTTCTATCTCTTGAAGAAATGACAATGTTTTGTAACCATATCCATTCTTTTCATTGTCAAGAATCCTTCGCAAACTATTTCATCTCGGGGCAACGCTGGGCAGGTCGCCGTCTACAAGTTCAACGTTAATTACGAAATAATTGCTTTGAGAAAGAGAAACTCTTCTCAAAGCAGGGTTGAATTACCACGGGTATCCCATATCTCTACTTAGCTCATTTATTTTATTATTAATTATTATTAAAATTGTTTCCTCCTCAAGAGTATTATGTGAGGCAAAGTGATTTTGTTCCTAAATGACTCTACTTCACTATTAGGATCCCTTTGCAAATGGACGGCCTGGAAAAAGCTTTTCAAGCCAGCCTTTCTCTCTCTCTAACATATTGTTCTAACATTTATATAATTTTTATTTTATCATTTCTCACTCTTTTTCGTGACATATTTACATTTTTTATAAAAATTTATTGAATTAGTTTTTTTTACAAGGAATGCTTTAAAACCTTAAGGCCAAAGATAGTATCAATATTCAAAAATTTTTCACTTGGATGAACCTACCATAAAAGAAAAGTTTTCCGAATGTCAAGGGCGGAAGAGTCCCCGTAACGAAATTAATAAAGCTTAAAAGACATCCCTAACGCTGTCTCAAGCGATTGTGACAGTGACAACCCCTCCGATAATTTGTCTGATTCGGACAATGAACATTGTGCAATAATATAATTGAATAAAAAAAAATAATATTACTGCTTATGATCAATGAGGGATAAGACAGCCATTGGCAGAAATTTGTGCAAATACCAAAGGTACCTTTATCCCGAAGCATATTCCTCAGATCACGGCTTAAAGGTCTGCTAGCTCAAAAAACCTGATCTACTCATATAAAGTACCAATTATGTGAACTTTACGCTTTGATCCATCAGAAAACTTTGAACCATGTATCATATTTATTGACTGACTTCATTCAAGTTCGTCTTTACTACGTATAAACAAAAATACCATCGCCCATTCAATTTTATTCGGACGAATAATTTCCGGTCTTTAACGTGATATTCTCCGAGCCTAACGACATTTGGGCTTTGTTTTATACAATGTGATTTACGCTTCACTGATTTGTTCAATGTTAAAAATTCATCTACGAAATCAAGAGATAATGGCATAAATGTTGAGTAATAATAGTAATAATAAAAATCAAATAATAATAAAAATGATAATAATTTTATTATCATTATTAATAATAATGATAAATAATAATAATAATATTATTATTAATAATTGTAGTAAGATTACTAACTATAGTAAAAATAATAATGATGATAATAATAATAATTATAATTTTTTTATTATCATTAATCGTACTAGTATTAATAATTAAAATAAAATACCAAATGTCATTTAAATTAATGATAATAATAATAATAATAATGATAATAATAATATTATTAATCGTAGTAGTAGTATTATTTAAAATAAAATATCAAATGTCATTTAAATCAATAATAACCTCACGTGGGTCGAAGGTAGATGGGTATAGACATTAGATAATAATCAAACATTTGTTTAAGTATAAATCTGTATTTGATATTATTAAAACTTTGTCAAATGTCCTTTGATAAATGTATACCGTTCTTATCCAAATCCAGAGAAAATTCAGCATGAAAATATTTGCTTTGAAAATTTCAAAGAATGGCCTTAACGTCCCTTACTTAAGGGAATCAAACACGTTTTATGTCGAGGTAAAGTGAAGCACGTTGAAAATTGCGTCATGATTTTCGTACTTACCCACCCAAGCCTCAAAAAGGGTTGCAGATTTTTATTATAATTTTTTAATTACAGAATCTATGACACCAGTTTGCAGTTGAAGTATGTAGGGAAAATGATACTTAAACAGATATTACTTAAGTATTTATCAGAACGACTGACAAAATAAACTAAATTTGTCAGTTCTATTTTTGAAAGTTATAGTTCGTTTTCCACACGGTCTTCATATTGGACATCAACTATGTTTAACAAATAAGTAGCAGATTTTTATTATTGTGGACTTTAATTATTCAACCTTAAATTTTGAATCAGGCACTTGCCTTTAGTGAATTCAACATTATTATTACTGACCAACTCTAAACCCTAAGTGATCATGTCTCTTAAACTTTGAACCGGAGGATGTCTTTCGCAAACCAAACATTATTGTTTACATTTATATAATCTGGTCCCTATATAATCTCAGCCTTTTGACCTTTTTTACTCGGTAAAACAAAGATAACTCCAATTATTATAACTAAGGATCATATAGGGTTATTCAATTTGATAAGTGTCATTATTCAATTTGTTAAGTGTCATTATTCAATTTGATAAGTGTCTATTTTGTACAAATTTTTAAAAAAATACAATATATACATTTATTAAATAAAAATTTGTTTTTGACGAGCCTTTTCCATCCAACGAGACATTGAAGTATAGAAACCGCACTACTGAGAACTATAATCATTACTTGACACTAAAATTTCCACAACTTGTTCTTTCGTCATTCCAGGATTTTGATTCTTTACACTGCAATATCTGGTTTTAATCATGGAGAAAAACCCCTCGATTGGATTCAATTGAGTGGTGAAATTTAACATTATCAATGATCAAATAATGATCAGGATTGTCGGCAAAATATGATGGAAGTTTTTCCTCAATGAATGATGTTAGCAGATTCTTGTTATATGCACCCTTACGATATTCAAATGGTACAATTCCAATTTTGTTTATAGCACATATCAGGCTTTTGTTTACTCTCCTGTTGCTTACAACCGTCTTATATGGCTTTTGACTGATGGGCGAAAACCTTAATGTCTTTGTAAATGATCATTAAATCCTGATTCATTCAAAAACACTAATTTATCTTGTGGGAGTCGACCTACGGTTGTCGCATAGACGGCTCTTTTGCTTATAACAGCTTCAGAATTTCTATCTACAGGAATTTTGGTCAATCGTTTTCTTGTAAATCATAATTTCTCAAGTTTTCGGGACACAGATGGTTGCGACAATCGAACTTTACAATGTTCAAATACCTTATCAAACAATTACCTCTGTATTAATGCATTATCTGTTACTGCAATTATAAAAAGGTGCTGCTCTTTAGTATTGAAACTTTTATTTCGTTCTGTGCAAGTTTATACTCATCTAATGAGACTTATCAATTTGAATAACCCTGTAATTTAAGTTTTTAAAAAATATATTTAATTTTAGACAATAAAACTAATTCAATTCGTACACATTTCAAAACTGGTAAATCTAATTACAACTGGATTTATATTAATAAAAAATATTTGAATTCAGACATTGTTGTTAATAATCTATTAAACAAAGATAATAATACATTTAAACAAATTAAATAAAAGATTTTAAAAATATTTATATTAGATATTTTAAACTATTACAAAGTTATGCAGAAATATATAGAAGAATATTCAGAAATATATAGAAAAAAATATTTCATAACAAATACACGAGTGAATATGTTCACTAAATAAATTCTTTTCTTTCCAAGGCTTTTTCTATAAACCGCCTCACGTTGTGAAAATAACCACTGAAATCCATATCGTCGTACATGAATACTTGAGTAATCAATTCTTTTAAATCATCCTGAGCTATAATGGTTCTCATAAAGGATGATATTTGCGACTTAAAGCTGCTGAAAAACTCTTCGATCGGGTTTAGTTGAGGCGAATATGGTGGCAGAAATCTGTAAGCAATATCTCGTTCTGTCATCAACTTAATAACATCTTTGCGGTGATGGAATTTGCAATTGTTAATCACCAATACATCCCCAATATTTCGATCGAAATGATTACATAGCTTGTCATTAAGAAATTTCACAAAATTGTCCCCATCGAAAGATCCGTCTTTGATTTCGAAGCATAATATGCCTGTAAATTTGATTTGATAAATAAACAGATAACAAAACAATGAAACCTGTCATTTTAATAGCAACCATGCAGCTGATATTTTGTCCTCTACTACCTCGCACCAATTTGAAGGTTTCGGTGTAAGTTGACTCTTGCTTCATCTAAGTAAACCAGGTTACTGTTTTCAATGTTTTCTATATATCTCTGCATAACCCTGTATTAAAATTAAATTGAAATATTTCATTTTTCATTAATAATTTTTTTGTCAAAAATGTTATGAGATTTCCGTTTAGTCCTGCCTGACTTAATTAATATATTTTTTATTTAAATTTAATTAATGCCATGAAAAAGTTTTCACCCAAATACTCAATTAATGAAAACTAATAAGAGGTGAGGTATTGTGCTATTTTATTTCCCAATGATAATATACAGCAATAATTAATTTTTATCTCAGTTAAAACGTCCGTCATTTACATTTGATAAGGGTTCTTCTAGAGAACAAAGTAATCATTTGCAACATTGTAACATTATTTACTATTTAATGTTTTGGAATTTTTTGTCAAAAATCGTTTTCTATATTTATCATAAGTGATTTTATGGCGATAATTTGATTTAAAATGCACTTTTGATGAATCTTTACATTTTGGCACCCAAAATTCTTCTCTACTATCATACAATATTAACTTGGCGGCGAGCCTTACCCAAAGAAACACCCCGCGTTTCTCGACCAAACCTCAGGGTATTTTGCGTGGAACTGAGGCTCTGTCTGTCAGTACGAATTGTCGTAACTAAAGCGCATTTCCCGGAATTGGTCAAGAAGGGTTTTAGGAGGTGAGTTAATTTGGTATCTCTATAGCAAACAGTATTAGGATCCTGCCGTCGTAGGCTGACAAAGACCCGGTTGAAAGCAGTTAATGATTTATTGATGTAACCGGCCTCTTTGGCCAGTGTTTTATTCGACTGGGTTTCTGCTTTGATGATATCTTCAAAACCGGCCAGATCACAAAGGCACATGAAACTCCGAATGCTCTCTCCGTGAATTTTGGATTTTCCTTGCAGCCTGATTATGGTGATTAAATGAGACCGTGAAGAAGACGGATTGAGTGCTGTCTTTGCTATCTTTCTTTTCACTCGACAGAACTGCAACAAGATTTCGATGTCGCCCTCATTTTTTATGGGTACCGATTTGAGTTTTTGATAGATCGATTCCATTCCACAGTCCACATAAAGCTGGATACCAGACTCCCCGGATAGAATGTCGATGCAGTTGTCATTGTAAATTTCCATCAGACAGGCGGATATCTGATAGTCCCAATCTCTACTGCGAAGTGCCTGTTCAGTGAGTACGGATTTGAGAGCTCTTTGCATTATCCCCTGCTCTTCGGATACTTCCATATCACCGCCAATCAGCGTGTACGTTTTGCCGCTGGCTTCACTGCCATACGTAATGAAACAAACATTGAATCCGTCAATGAAGGACATCACCAAAGGCCGGAACTCTTCGTAAATATCGTTTTGAGGCATATCGGCAGGGAAAACTTTATCCAGCTCAAATTTTTCTTGTGGCATAATTGGTAGGACTATCGATTCGTTTCCCTGGATCTCAATGATATTTTCGCTGCCCGGGATATTTCTGCAACGACAATAGACCCGAACATTGCCCATTTGTTCCTGCATCAAATTGTAAGTCAATCGTCGTTTCGTTTCCTCTTCCTTCAGCTTAATCTTCAATTCCTCAACTTGGCAGGCCAAAAGGATTAGTCTGTTTTTGTTTTGGTCCGAAATCAAATGCTTGTCGCTGAGACTGATGATGAGGTTCACATTATTTTTCAGGGTTTTCAGTAGACAGGAAACCTGTTTCTGAAGGTATGATATTTGAATTTTGGATTCTTTGACCAACTGTTTCATAACACTTGCGCTTCTCTTGATACTTTCCGCTAATTCATGAAGTTTTCCCGAAGAAATGTGGCAATGATCATTCTGAGTTTGACAGAACGAATTTCGAGAACTTCTTGATTCCGACTTTCTGGTTTCAGTAAGAGTTGATCTGGAGATCTTCTCAATGACAATATCTCCCAGTTCCTCACTCATTGGTTTTAAGGGGGAATAACGGTCTGTATTGTCACTTGAGTCACATTTTTGCGATTTCCTCAAAGTATTTTCATTTTGAAGACAGCTTTCCAACACATTTTCAACTTCCTTTACCCCTGAACTGCAATTGGAGCACA
Organism: Bipalium vagum; assembly: GCA_037834085.1. NCBI lineage: Eukaryota > Metazoa > Platyhelminthes > Tricladida > Geoplanidae > Bipalium > Bipalium vagum. The sequence continues at coordinate 7,454 of JBBMKC010221905.1, forward strand.
GCAATATTTTGTTTGGATCAACCTCAATATCGTTGTACTTGTGATAATTACGGTACAGACATCTTAGGATGACCAAACGACATCTGCTGTCGATGCTGTTGGTAATGAAGTCTTTGATACTTCCCCTTAATTGTCTGGTGGTCTTAAAATACTCGACGGTTGCATTTTTGTTATAATTAAAGTGCCTCAGTTCTGCCATCACTTCCAGGGGATTGTTGAGGAAGGCGCAGTCGTCAAAAATCTGACGGACCTTTTCTTGTATTTTCGGTAACATCAAATCTATGATGATGGGCAGATTTATCAATTCCAAATTGTCATTATTAACAGTTTTGGACGGAGCGCAACGCAAAACCGTAGCGATGCTGTTAAATATAAAATTAGGATGGTTCAGTAATTCTTTGACGGATGCGTCGTCTGACGCATTTCGCAAGCATTGGGGACCCACAGAGCCCGTCTTCAAATTGATTTTATGACATTTCACAGTTCGACTACACAGCTTTTCTTCCATCACATTTATTGATTGATTTCCGAAAAGGTTTTTCCCAACCAAATGGTCATATATTTTAAGACTTTTCGATTTAGAATTAGTCGTAGATTTCTCAGAGACCAAGGAATTATTTTGATGTTTAGTGTTCACATGATGAGGTGTACTGAAGGCCTGGGCAATATCCTGAGGAAAATTTGGATAATAATCTATATCTGTCAAAGGGTTGTCAGCAGAATCTGCCCATCCCACCACGGGTGAAGTCTGACAAGAGGTACTGGCTGTTTCGAGACTGTCATTTTGAGATAGCGTACATTCTCTTTGATGGTTTTTCGTTGATGAAGCTACATCTTTTACTTTGTGTTTTCGTTTTCTTAAAAATCGACTTGATTCCTGTGAATTTGGGTGTCCCAACTCTTCGGAAGAGATTGAATCCGTTGACAAATACTTATTTGTAAATTGACTGTACAGATTCTCATATTCATAACTCAGTTCCAAGTAATCCTGGTACAGGTTGTAAATGGAATTCAGTAAACGATTTACTTTGTGACTTTTAAATTTGCCCTGTTTTAACTTTCCATTGGTAATTAATCCAAGTCTTACATTTTGGTTAGCTGTCTCTTTTCTTATTGTTGCCAGTTCCATATAGGATTGCCAGTCTTTAGCGTCTATATAATTAATGGGCATCTTTAGATAATGCTGTTTGGGCGTTCCTAACAGAGAATTGTTTTCCCTTTGGCTATAGGACTGAGATGTCAAAGGGACGAAGGATTTTTCATCCTGATTGTTGTACGTAAGTGCAGAATTTGTGTATCGGTTTGGTTTGTTGAAATTAGAAAAGATGTTTCCATATTTTGCAATCTTCGACAAATCGGGATTACCCCTTAACTTGGTTTCTTCTGTTGTGAGAAGCGGAATTTCCGACCAGAATTTGTCGGCGTCATACTCCATTTCTTCGTGACTGGACTTGGTAGAGTTTAACAGAAGTACTTTACCAGATTTCGTTGGGGAGTTCAAAAAGTTTTCGTCATTAGAAGAGCTTTTAATCATAAATATTTATTTTTAAAATCAATTTGAGTAAATATTTACTATAAAAGATCAATAATCAAATAAAAGAAGGATAATATCAAAACAGGATGACCTTGACTTGTGTAACGCGTAAGAAAATTATACGAACAGTTTCAGTATTTTTTTAAAAGAATTTTTGTTAATTTTCATTATTTAATCTTAAGATTATTTGATTTCTTCATCTGATATTTATAAAAAATACTTTCGACTAAATTTTAATAATTAAATATAAATATTTCAATAATTTTCTGTAAATAGTTAGACAGCCAGTTCTTAAAATGTTTATGTTAAGCCCGTGACTCTGTGCTGTCTGAGTTGTAATGGGATCAAAGTCGTGAAGCTCTACTTCAGAAATAATGACCGTTCTAGTATCTGGATGTTCAAGATATAAAACCTCTTCAATACACCCGATTAAGTCAGAGTATGATTGATTAACCATTGCTTCTAAATCATCAAAGGTTATTTCTTGAATTTTAAAAGCACATTATTTGGATGAAGAATTTCTATTTATAAGCATGCATACTGTTTCATGCTAGACCCATTTCTTCCTATCAGTACCATGACCATATATTGATTGTGCCTGAGTAAGATCTTTTTAGGTCGGAAATTGGACTGTATGCAGCTTTTTAAATATTCCGTTGCCTGCTTACGGTTTGTCGAACCGACTCCATGGTCGGAAAGACAGAAATATTACGAAAAATTACATATAACTTGGTGCCATCGCACTTATTGGGAAAAATCAGAATGATTTTATTATTAAAATATTAAAAATACATTTTTTCTTATCAGTGATTGTACATATTTATTTAGAATTAATTGTTAATATTTTAATATTAAACACATTAAGCCTGACTCCCAATTAATTTATTGGGGTTAGGTCTAAAGTAACTGTACTGAAATTAAATAATATCTAACAGCACTAAGCCCCGATAATAAAATGATCAAGAAACATAAATAGAAATTCCCAAATCCCCACAATCAGGTTCAAATTAATCAATTACAAATTGTACCATGCTTCGTTTACGCTCCACTGGCAATACCCACCGCCTGCTGTCACAATTTCAATCGGCTCAGAAAAGGCGCTGACCCTGGTCAAAACAAACGAGGTAATGTTAACAAAAAGAACCGATAATTGACGAATAAACCAATAATGAAATAATAAAAATTGATAAGAATCAAAAGATAATATAAAATAATATTACATTTAATTGAAGGGAGGACTAAAGCTACAATTGATTATAAAAGCAAAATTTAAAAACAAATAATATTAGTTACTAATTATTTATCAACAGTGTGTGGTATTGTTGTTCGGTTGGTCCTACTTGTTAACAGTCAGGGGGTTGAAATTGGAAGAGATGCTGTTTTTCCTTCATTGGAGTCATTTAGAAAGTCTTGAAGATTGGGCGTTCTGTTCAGGTGGGCTTTGAATACTTTGAGTAAAAGTATTCTTTTGAATATTAAAAAGTTAAAATGAAACATAAACATCCCAATGGATAGAATTGAGGCGTGGTTCTTATCAAATACGACCTCTCTTAAGGCTCTTCCGGTTGTCCTGAAAGCTTCACTATGACATTAATTTTTTTATTCGTAACATAAAAAACACTTCTCTATAATTAGGATGATAGTTGGTTTTAAATAGTTTCAATAGCACTGCTTTAAATATTTTTTAATAAAACGTCTTTCAATAATTGTAATGACACTCGACTTTAGTTTTTTTCATTAAACCATCCACTCTACAAGTCTGTATACGGTCCTAAACGATCAATAAAAGCTACAGGAACCACTCTCACAAACTAATCTATTTGAGCAGTAGAGCTGTCTACTACATTATGTTCATCAAAGTCACTAAATCACATACCAAAAAGAAAAGTTAATATATCTGGTGATTTTAATGCAAATATAACAAACTTTGATTGAAATATAAGAATAATATTCAAAATTTTAATTTTATATGAAGTCAATAATATGCCGGTTATTAATAATTTATATACTAAAATTCAAGTTGTAATCCTAATGACGAAATATGAGTTACCTATCATGGTAATTCATGAATTGAAACGATGTGGAGCAACGAATATTCCAGAAAAACATGTCATGATGTAATTATGTCATAAAGACAGAAAATAAAATTAAATAGATTAAGCAAATTTTCGATAATGAACCTTCAAACATTGCTCGGGTTGTTGCTCGAGAGACAAATCTATCCAAATATCAAGCACATCGAATTTTGCGAAAAATCATTGATTATAAACTATACATGATGCATAGTGTGCAACATTTATATGATATATATACAATGCCATCCATATGTTTTGTGCCACCTCTAAAATTTCGATAAAATGATGAAAATTTATAATTATAAGTGCTTTAATCCAGTCTATATTTAAATATATGAGAGAATATGTTTCCAATCAAAAATTCCCAGTAACATTTTTGTAAATGTAGAAAAACTGATTTGTTCAGATTGATCAATTTTTAAGTCATTTTGAATACAAGACTAAAACGTCAATAAAATATCTTTTATTTACATTTCAAAAGATCAAACACAATAATAAAAAGTCAACCTCATGAACAATCGCGATACTCGAATTCAGTATCTTGTACTCATGCCTTTATTTTTAATGACCTCTTGCATCCTTCTTGGCATGCTTTCATATAGATTTTTAATTTTAGATGTTGGAATCATTGCCTACTGATCCTCCAAATTCTTCCACAGTGCCTCAATAATTTGTAGGCCTACAGCTATGACCTCTGGCTTTTAGGTCAGCCCACAACGACTCAATTATATTAAAATCTGGCGATTGAGTCGGCCAATAATTGAGTACGCAGATTTTTTTCATGTCCAAAAAAGAAGACACCAATTTTGATGGTGTGGCGTCGAGCTCGGTCTTGTTGAAATATATTCTCTGCATCATGTATTGGGAGCAATTCTCTCTTCAATACATCCTTGTAGGTGTTAAGATCCTAAGTTGATGGACAAAAAGATGTTAAATGTTGGAGCGTAAGCGTATCTTAGGTCTCAAAGGTTGAAGGTTGCTTTAGGTTGTGTTCGATTAATTAAACAAACTAAGACAACGATTTTTAGTTTAATACTTTTATTTAAACTTAATATCAAAATTATTATTATAATTACAATGAGTGATAACAATT
>JBBMKC010221916.1:0-12155 GCA_037834085.1 Bipalium vagum
ATAATGAATTACGTAAAAAAATATTTTAGAAATTGAATTTACGACTAAAACACGAAACTTTTTGTTTGAGTCTATTTTAATGGCCAGGTACTGTAAAACAGCTACTGTTAATAACTATACTATTAGTTTTAATAATAAAAAGTTTTAAGTGTTTAATTTAAAAAATAGACATACGTTTTATAATGAAAATCTTTGTACGTAGAAACAGTTAAAATTTAAAAGGTGTTCAAATATTAAAGGTGTTTAATTTAACAGGTTTCACTGTATATGTGTTTTGTTTTAAAATTTTTATTGTATTATTAAATCAAATTTTAATTCATAGAAAAAGAAAATTTTTTATTGACATTTTTATTTTATTATTTTTCTTTTTAAATTCATATTTATGATCAGCGTACGTCTATTTTGGATGGATCAAAAAATTTAAGAACGTTTATTTCACTAATGAAACCGCCGGATGTATTCATTTATCTTATTTCACTGGTTCAATTTTTATAAATATTTTAATGGGTCAAGGTGAAATGGACGTCGAACCTCCGTCAAATTTTAGCACTTATACGAGAATGGGAGGGGCTTTTCATCTTATGTGCGTGTTACAAACCCTTTCGGATTATATATATTATTTTTACAAGCACATTCAGTTTGAGATCCAAGGTAGAGCTTATTTTATTTATATTTCCTCTTATTGCAGGGTAACGAATTAATTATTGTATAGCAATTTATAATTTTAATTAATTACCTCGTTCACAATGATCTAGAAATTACGTTCATTAAATAATAAAAAATTCTCTACTTCATACATAACAAAATTAAAATTTTTAAGATAACTAAATATCCGACCTCTACTCGGTGAGAATTCTAATACCACTTGAAATGTAAATGTGAAAAGAAGATCAGACAAGAGTAAAAATAAATAAACACATCTGCAAGCAACTCATTATCTCATCTAAGGGTTTTTATTCTAATTTTCAGTTATTTCTTTGAATTTTAGATATTATTTTTAATTTCTACAGTGCGCGTAAAAAGTCTGTTCAACCTCTATAAAAAATAGTAATTTTAATTGAAAAGAATATTTTAAACAACGAAATTTATTAAATGAACAAGTCTTAATATTGAAAAGGATATCCCTTTGATTTCTTGACCAATTGTAATCTTTTGGGCATTGAGTTCACAATTTTCTGACACGTGTTACGAAAAAGGTTGTACCATTTGTTTTGGATCTAATTCGATAAATCTTCAGAACAATTATGTTTTATTGGACTTAGCTGACGTTTAAGGATACCCCAGATATTTTCTATGGGATTGAGGTTAGGAGAATTACCTGGCTAAGGTAAGACTTCAATATTTATATTTTTTTAGGAAAGCCTGGGTACTTTTGGCCTTATGAGGAGGAGCCAAATCTTGTTGAAAATCGAATGCTGCTTTTGGAAACTGCTGCATATGCCAACTATATCTAAGTCATGAAGTACGTCTTTTTTATATCTCTTGGCATTCATATTTCCATTGATTTTTTTAGAAGTCCAAATCCATTACTGCTGAAGCAACCCCAGACATGAATGGATGGGCCATATCTCATAACTGGGTGGGTAAAGTCAGGGTTATACTTTTCCAATGCAGTTCTTCGAACCAATAAACTATTTGATACTAATGCTGACCAACCTTTTCTCCGAAAAATCTAGTACCTCATAATAAATGGTTAATACTCAAGAATCAGTTTGGTGTAATCTCTTCTTTTAATCTTTAATCTTCAATGACTACTTGTAGTGGAGATGTTATCATTGAAAATAACGTCCTTCTACTATTGAGTATCAAAATTCTTGTCTCATAAAACAAAATTTAGTAAAATATACATAAAAGAAAAAAAGCCATAATCTTAAGGCCATTCAGACTGCATACTGGATTTAAAAGTATTTAGAAGTAGAAGCACACGATTCATTTTCTGAATTTGAGCTGTGGTCAAATGAGCTCGTTGCTCATTTGCATTATCATGTTGAAACAGAGAATGTTTTTTGTTTATTGAATTTGGATAACGTATCTTTAAAATACCATAGAAACGTTCTAACTGCTCTGAGTAGAATTTTGCATTCACTACGGCATGTCTAGTGACTAGTTCAAAATGGATAATCCCCTCAAAATTCCATCGTACCTTTAACAGAATCTTTTTCCAAATTGATTTTTTTCGCACTCTCAACGGCTTATTGCTAGAAAATACCTCTGAATTTTTCTTTCATAATTTTGAAAGATTTTCCATTTCTTATTCCCATTTATAATCTATTTCCAGAAAAAATCATTAAGAGAAGTATCTATTGTTTGGAAATAAATATTCTGTGATCAGTTTGTGAAATTGTTAATTTTTGTGAATTTCTGTTGGTACTTGCCTGAAAAAACAAGATTGTGAAATTGCCTATTTATAGTATCTTTGGATTGTCCAAGTGCTCATAAACTTCTCATGCTTTTATGTAGATCATCTACCACTATTACATGTCAAGCGTGTCTACCCAATATATACATATATCCATCGTTGAAGCTTTTAAGCCAACTAGACGCATCACTTCATAACCTTTTACTGAACACATCTCTTCAGCTGCAGCTTTAGCACTAAAGTCTATTATCCATAGATATCTTAAAATGATTCAAATCGTGGCTTTTTCCTTACTCATAATAAAGGAACAAATGCTAACTAAATATATATATAAATTTATTTTATATATGAAATTAAATTCTGCAATAAAAAAATCTTTAAATTGATATATTCAAATTAATTAATTTATTTACTAACTATTTGAAATATTTAAACTAAGACAGAGATACCATAATGGGAAAAGATTTGATACATCTTAGTATTAATCTTTTCTGTTCCTCAAAAACCCTTGGTATTGTCCTCAATGTGGTTTTGAAGTTAAACATGAACTATAACATATTATCATCACAATGATTGACGAAATTTAACATAGTTACAGATAATTTTATTATTATTATTATTATTACATCAGCTTATTATGAGAAATGTTAATTCTATTTATTAAGTTCTTCCAATCAGCACTTGCATGCAACCCTTTTATCCCTTTCCTGGTTCAATAATTCGGTGTGGCCATAATGGATATCCTCAGGATTTGGTCAATTTTGTGATAACATTGTCCCTCAAAAATCAGAAATTAGAATCAAGGGATCTCAATTACATAAGAATCCCATATATCGTTTATGGGAAATTTCTTCACTTCACTTGTGACATTTCCTTGTTCGATGGGCAATATATTGAAAATAACAGAACTGAACTGAACTTCAGTCTAAGTCATGGTGATTTTTATTTCTTAATTCACATAAAACTAATTTATTATTGAACATTATAAGATGTGGTTTGAAATATTGTTTTCAATGAATTTTTTTAAATAGAGACCTCATTTATAATAACATATATTTAACTTCTTAATAAAGATTTTGTAAATTTACTATTAAATTATTATAAATGTGATTTTTAAATTAAAGTTTCTAAAATTAACAAATTCTTTAATTTAAAAATGTTTTTGTAATTATTAATAAAAATAATAGTGATGTGGCTATTTAAAAAAAGGATTTGTTTAAATAGTTGTTTTCAGACTAAAAGCAGAAATTCAAATGGCTACAGAAGACTATCACTAACATATTTTGTGAATAAATAATATATACATGAAATAGTTCTTTAATCTATGGCTGTTATCATTATAAAAATTTGGATAAATCGATATTTGACAATTTCTCACTGTTTTCTTCCACATTAAATAAGAAAATCTTTCCCATTAAAATTCAGTTAAATCATCGTAATTATGTGTATACTTTGAGTTCAATTTATTAACCAATTCGTTAACCAAACTCATCACTACTCTATCTCAGCGACTCTTTTGTCGGGCGCTTATCGGTTATCCATCAGATGTGAAACTAGATCGCTACTCAAGTTCCATCCTTAAAATATTTCATTGACAATCTTCTGAAAATATAATTTTCTCTTACTAAAATAAGTTCTATACAATTCTGTATAATATATAAATGTTACCTAATAATCTTTGGTAAAACCCAATAATTTCTTCTAAAAAATGCAACAAAATAATTATTTTATAATAAATCTGACAAAATATATATATATTTTTAAATAAAACTGTCAAATTAATGAATTTTTTAATTATCTCTTGATTTAGCCTTACAGGAAACGAGGGGTTACAGTGAAGACCAATTCGAATGTCTAAAATATATCACTGATCCCATAGAAGATGGTCAACAAATATCTCAGTCCAAATTACTTTTTCTTCCAAAGGCTTTTATCCTGAAAATAAATAATTTTATCACAGCAGAACTGTATTCCTGGATCATTTTTGCTTTGCTGATTAAAAAAATTATTTTTATACTTGTCGAAGAGAGTACGATTACAAATTACCGGATTCGTACCAAACGGGCGACCATCATAAGAAGGAGAATCAATGACAAGCTTATGAAAATAGCGAATGGGTTCAGAAAGCGTTCTAAAGGCAGTTTAAAATTGAAAAGAAAAAATGAGTGAACCGTATTAATAAAATTTTTGTGAAATTTTTTAAATAGAAAATTTTTTATTCTCACTTTAAATCTCAAAATTATGAGAAATGTTTATAAACCTTTTGGCTTTAACCCCTGTTTAGTGCTTCATCAATTTAACTTAAAACTACGTCTTAAAAAGAAAAATTTTCAGAGCATTATTTATTTAAAATCAAGAATTTTTTTAAATACATTTATCCAATTTTTAATTTTATGTTCACCATTAAAATTTCTTTTTCTCTTACATCTTTTATTCAAAGTTTAATATTTACGTTTTAAAAATATTTTTTCTTCAATTTCAGATATCAAAATGTTTTTTAATTTATTAATAATATATTTCTCTCAATTAATGGTTCAATTGTTTTGGTTAAAATTTTATAATTAATTTTAAAATTTTGTTTATATTAGGGGTATGCATAAGTTTTTAAAATAAAATTTATTGTTATAAAAAAGCGGGTCACCCATGAGCGAATCATATTTTTTGTCTCACCCATAACCTTTTATAAGTTTTAACAAGATTAATAAATTAAAAATCAATTATAAACTTTTTTTTATTATTTTAACAAAATAATAACCCATAGGATATAAAAATTTTTATTATTGTTTCAACAAAATAAATATTGCGTGTGAATTTTCTTTCTGGAGGTTCTGCCTCTACATTCATTCTGATAAATATGACATGAAAATCAGTCCCATAAATCCCTTTCATTCTCTTGATCTTCAGTTTCAGTTCTGCCCAAAATGATTCAATACTAGTGCAACTTGTGTTCTTTCCTCTATTTGTTGGTACAGTTGCATGAATATCCATATGTACGTTTAAGGTGCTGATTAAAGCCGATTTCGTCCATATTTTATCAAAACAATAAATGAAATTTGATATATCTAAGCAAAAAAAATTACTTTTGAAATGATGTAAATATAACTTAGAAAAACCCTGTAATAATTGGCATTATCATATTGATTTTTATTTATTGAAATATGTTTCATATTTGTTAACTATTTATAATAAATATTTAATTTGTAATGCAATGATTATTTAATTAAAATTTAAAAGAATTTACACCCATAAAATCATGTTTGTAATTTGATCCATGAAATTTTATCATGTTTGTAATTTCAAAAAAGATGACCCAAAAAAGCTAACAATTTTTTAGTTACACAATAAAGGCACAAAAGACCAACGGTCTGATATTTAGTGTTTTCAAAATATTTAACCATTGTCTTAATTATTTGTAAATAAAATAAAATAAGTTAAATACATTTAAAACAAATTTTAACAATGTAAATAAGAAATTTAAAATTTTCTCTTACAATTGGTTTTATCAAAATACTCCATATGACTAAAAATGCTTCACATTTTTTGAGTTTCAACAGAAGCAGATATTTATATTGGTCAAACAGCTCTTCTTTTGTTTGGCAGCTTACATCTTTTTATTGAGACTCATTAGTAAGAATTATTATTCTCTACAACTGTTTGGCACCTTTCAAGTAATTAGTGATTTCCAGAACGATAGAAAGATGTAGGTTTTGAAGCAAGGGAATTATCAAAAAATTCTTGTATCTCGCAAATTTTTTTAAAATGACATCCAGCTAAAAGTGTTGCATTGAACAAAATAGATGATAATCTGTAGGAGCTACGTCCGAAGAGTAAGCCACAACAGAAAGAGTTTCTTAATATAATTGTAAGACTGCTTCCTGCATATTTTTAGTCACATCGCGGTCTGGAATTGTCATGCAGCCAAATAATCTAAGTGATCCTAGTCCGAAAAAGGTTTTCTTTGTTCGGCCAAATGCATTAACTGTTTGCTTTAACGTTCTTTATTAATAGTCTCATTTACTTGAAGGAGCTCATAATGAATAGAACCTTTCATATGCCTTTTGCACTGAATATGTTTTTTTGCGATAGACATCTGGTATATCAAGGTCCTCCTGCGTATGTCTGCGATTAAGATTATGATGAGTAATCCATTTTTCGTCTACAGTAACAATATTCCATAAAAGTCTTTTTTCTGTGTCTAGCGTGAAACGATACACACGTTGTTAACCAACATAACAAATTGGTTTCTGACAGTTCGTGTGGTACCCACTTTCTAAACTTCAGAATTTTTCTATTTCGTGTAACCATCTGCTAAGAGTGCCTGGTTTCCTACCAGTACTACTTGCGTCAAGGCAGTACACTCATTCAGCAGTGCTTCTAAGTTTTAAAATTCCAACCTTCGTGGAGAGCAAAAAAGTGCTCGATCAGTGACATCAAAATTTCCTTCTCTGAAACTACAGAACCAAATTTTAAATGTGCTGTGGAAAACTGCATTCTCTCCAAGAATAGAGTATATCGACTTAAATGTTTCAGCAGCACTTCTGCCTTACTGAAAACTGATCAAGTGTCGAATGAAAAATTTTCATCACTCATTTTCAGCAATCTTTTCGATTTATAAAGGAAACTAAATTAAAATAATAAACGTTTTATAAAATTTAATATATAGATCATTGAAATAATTTTTGCGGGAGTTGTTAGATTATTAAGTGGATTATTTAAACTAAAAGATATGTTTATATTTAATATTTCATATTTTTAGCTTCAAATTGATAATCAATAAACAATCAATAAAAACAATCTCAAAGGCATTATCTAAGTACCAAATTTTATAATCAGTTAAAATCATAAAATGAAACTAATTAGTTGAAAATACAATAAAATAATTATTAAAAAGAATTATAATCAAATAAGGGTCATGAAAAGTAACTGGGATTATCAAACAATGCAAATGAATTGTCAATGAATTCTAACATTGAACAATTAAATAATCTTTATAATTACAAGAAATAAATAAAAATAAAATAAATAAATACAAAAAAATTAATCACAATTATAAAGTCAACAAAATTTATTAACCTCATACCAACAGACTGAAATCGGTTCTTGGGTCATCAACTAGACCCGAACGGTTCACCAAAAAACGCTCAAGTCCAACGGGAACCGTTTATAATTCTTGTTTGCGTAAAATATGGGTATAAGGAATACCTTAAATAATTCTCCTGACTTAAATATTCTTCAATAACGTTTTCCGACGTGGATACTCAGCAATAATTATTTGTAAAAACAACGATTTTGCAACATTGCTCACACTACATTGGTTGTAAATGTCAACTCGACGGAGTCCTCTTTTATATTTAACTGTTACGTTGGGCCGACCAATCTGTCGTATGCTTCCAATTTGTGGGAAAACCAGATAAGCTATTTTGTACAAATCGGTAAATATGCAGATACTGGAGAATAAAAAGAAACGCAAACATAGAAATTTCAAAACAGTCCTCAACAACATACCATGCCTTCATCTATGAATGTTCCTAATTCTTCTCCAACTCTATTTTGCTTCTTTCGGTTGACATTGGGGTCCTTTGACCAGAACAGAAGCAACTCAACGCCTGAAACACAAGAACAATGTTTGATTTTTGGTCCAAGACAGTGAAGGAGATATAAAAAATTTCAGTCTTAGTTTCAAAGGAGCAAATCAAATTTTCCACGATCGTATTTTAGAGGATAATTCTAAATACAATTTTATTCCTAATGAAGAATTTGATTCCATTCCAACTTTAATTGTCGATGTCATGAAGAGATCAGCTACAACCTAATACTGTTTTTTAGATTCACGGACGATTATGTGAGCAATGTGAAAAATAATACATATTTTTTAATTCGATTACGATACTACTATTTAGTAATAATTTTATAATTAAATAAATAAGTGCTAATACTCGGTGAATGTATCACAGATATCAGAACCAAATAATTTCTTTGGTTTTCTTTTTATTTCCAGTACTTTCTGTTTTGTGTCCTTCACGTCAAGTAGGAGGGAGAACCGAATTTTAAACTGAGGGTCTTTGAGAGTAAGTTACCGAAGAGTGTTCTCTCTTATCTTAAGCTAGACATAATCTTCTTCTTCGCGTTCTATCTTAAATTTCAGTTGTAATTAAAAATCTTATTGTCAGATTTATTAAAAATATATTTTATAAAAAATAATTGTTATCTTGGTTAATAATTCTTTTACAGTGTTAATCATTTCATTTGATTTACTGTCTAATTAACTTTTATATTGTCTCTTTAAATATTGAAATTTTTATTGTCACCACGCTCCTAACGCTACGCGCATAGAAAATCTTATGATTACAGTAAACCTTGTTAAGTTGCCTTAAAGTCTAATATTGATATTTTTAACCAGATTTTCTTATCAATTACCAGGAACTTAAAAATAGTGCAAACACATTCACTATGTTTGAAACAAACTCTTATTAAAACGCAGCAGAACGCCTTTGAAGAAACCAAACAAATTTCAATGATCATCAATTTGATCTTTGTTACCTTTACAATAGTTCACACAGGTCTCACCTTTACAGTTTATAAATGCATTCACCAGGCAGTAAAGATATTCATTCAATACCTCTTTCTTCATCTTAATTTCAAAGACTGACCCATGAAATAAGGTCTGTCAAGGTTGCTATGCCTTTAATAAATAAATAAATAAAGAATCAATTAATCATTTTTAACTATTGATGTTTAGGACATATTCCGTATTAATTTGGCTGCTTGGACACGTGGAATTTTCAGCGACATTTTACAATGATCATAAAGTAAGGATGGTTTATTATTTATTATTAAATGACTTTTACTCTAAGCCTTATTGATTTGGTGTGATGTGAGTCTGTAAAGTTGGGCTTATTTCTCAAAGATCTCATTAAAATAATAAATTTAGTTTTAGTATTATAATTTTACAAAAATATGAAATGAAAGAAGGATTTCTCAACTTTTTTGAATGGTCATCACCTTAATATTGTCCATGATGAAAAAGTGTCTGGAATTTTCTCTGCTATTATTTACAATTAATGATGTTATAGCATGGGTTCTTAAGATTCATTATTATCAGTCTCACCCTGAAAGAAACCACTAGACCAAAAGACATTGTACAGTGAACTGGTTCAAAGAATATGAATTTTTTTTTGGAAAAGAAATTATCCAAGTTCAATTAATAGAAATTGTCCACTCTATCAAAATGACAAATTTTCAGCTGAGAGGGCACGTTTCACACAGGGTATACTTAATAGACTTTGTGGCATTGAACTTCTGACTTAAAATCCTATAATCCTGACCTTGGGCCTTGAGACTGAACACTATTTAGACCAAATTAACTCTTCAGAAAAATGTGTAGCGTGTTCTCTTGTTAGTCTAAATAAATAACTATAGAAGAATTCAGAACACTATTGTTCATTGTGGTTACTTCTACTACTTTATTTTAATCCTCGGATCCTATTATCTTCTCAATGTATCAAAGAGAAAAACCCACAAAAAGCTCAACTTAATTGAAGGGATTCAAACCTATTTTTGTTACCATCAAGAGTTTCATAAAAGCAAGCCGATAACTACCAAGATATTACAAAATGTTTTAACAGCCTTTTAAACACATCGAAGCAAGAATAAAAACTTGGATAAACTTGAATTTTCCGGTCTTAGTTGATTTTCTTAGTTCCCTGTAATAAACTCCATGACTTCCATGTCTTTCAATATACCTCACTTTTTGTAAGAAACCCTTGTCCACTTAAGAAATAATATTTTTATACCCTACATTTCATTCATCTCGCAACCGATTGCTCCGATTAGAGGTGCCATTAGAAGATTTTTGAATAAAAAATAAATCTTTATTTATTTTCATATATGAACGCTGATATTCAATTCACAGGTCTTATGTGCACTCGTTGAAAATTAAAAGTATACACCTTTCAGTTTCGTAGTTTTTATATAACTAAAACATTTTTAAAACTATTTCTTATTTATTCATTTAAATTATTTAACTGAATTGAAAAGGCAACTAGTGGAATTATAAATAGCAATATAAATATTTTCTAATTTTGTGGGTACTGACAAAACATGAAAAGAGGTGCACATTTATCAGATTTTATGCGTGGATTAATATATTCATTGAAATTTAATGCTCAATCGAGTTACCAAGAAATTGGGGTTTATTTAAATATGTCTAGAAATACAGTTTGTAAATGTTGTCACCACTGTAAAAAAATTATGTACCAGAGAGGAGTTAAATATGACAATGCGGAAGCAGTAAAATCACAAGTGAGCGAGATGAAAGTCATATCGACGAAATTGTGAAGCTAATCAGCTTATAAAATTGAAAAAAAGGAAATTATCCCTAATATTTTTGCACGAAACGTGAGTAGATAACATAGTCAAAATGGAATACGTACGTATACACCTGTGCAGAAACCGAAACTGAATCAAAGATTGAGGAAGTGAGTGAACACTCAATCACTTAAGTTGGGTATTAGATGATAGGTCTTACATTACCTTCATTGTTGAGAATAGCTTTACGTTAGGCACTGATACTGTTCAGTATGTGCCCAGACATTTAGGAGAATCGTATGAGGAAAAATGTTTACTTAATGAAGTGAATCGAAGTAGATGCAATTTTATGATTTGATGTGCTTTCTCAGTGAATGACTATACAACACTGTAACGGATTAAAAGTGGATTTTTGAATTCAGAAAGGTACCAATTTCGCTTTATTTTGATTGAATCCATGATTAACTGTGGTAAGACTTAATATATATTTCTGACTGTACACACTAACAAATAAGAGGAAAAATATATTCACCTTATTTTTTCAACATCTTTGTCCTTATTTTAGTGTGTACCAAAAAATGATCGTTTAAACTAAACAAATTCAATACAAAATGTAATGTTACAATTCCTCCTGTGGATTTTATTAGGTTTACAAATAGAAAAGGTGCCTATGTAATTGATTTATGTAAAACATGATATTTTTTGGATTCATATTTCTTAATATTAACTTTATCTGATAAACCGAGATTTAGTTAATTTTAGAGATAATTTACATATAAATGATAAATTTTTCGACTGATTGAAGCAGGATGTGCACCGGTCATAACTTTGTGAAGTCTATTAATTGTACGCAGTAGATGCATCAGTTAAAGCTTGAATCTTATTGTATAATTTCAAAAAATAAGATTCTAATGTAATTCCGAAAATCAGAAATCAAGAACTCATGATAAATATGTTGATTTCCAGTTGTTTATTTTATGAAATCTATTGCCATTTTTTGTGAAGATTAATAATTACCCAACTTTAATTCATAGCAACAATTCTATTACAAAAACTTTCCCTAAGGTCTTATCCAAATTTTGCAAATCTGAAGCCGCTTATTATTAATAACTTGATCATCTGTTAGACGATTTGGATACATATTTGGAGCTTATGTTTTCCTGTTATGAGAATGAAAATGGCGATGAATAGTGTATTTTGAGTGAGTTATCTTAGCAACCAATTATCGAATTGCTTAGACTGAATCACTTTCCACACAGTCGAGAATATCATCGTCGACGATTATTGGTCTATTGACAAACAAAGTCACGTGGGATCGTATGTAAATGGAATTGAGCTTTGAAAATTAGTGCCATGCTTGACTCTCTCAAAGTTAAATTTTTCCATTGGTCGGTTTACGACATTATTTTTAATTCTTTTTTATCCAATAAAAACGGATTTTATTAATTTTTGGAATAATCTTGTTATTATAAAATAATTTCAATGTATA
>JBBMKC010221927.1:0-12154 GCA_037834085.1 Bipalium vagum
ATAAAATATCGCTGAAAAATTTTTAAAAGTATTAGTTTTTAGTTCAATTAAAGAAAATAATAATAATAATAATAATAATAATAATAATAATAATAATAATACATCGACTTTTATTATTATTATTGTTGTTGTTGTTATTATTATATTTAATAGTATTATTCACAGTAAATCATATCAGACCACTCGAGGATAAGTGCAACTCTATTATGTCTGGAAAAGGCACAGCTACTTACTGAAGCTGATGTTGAGGCAGTTGGTTATAAACATTTGGATTCTAAGATGAAATGACTGAAGTAATTAAATAAATAATTAATGCTCTCTGTCAAATAAAAATCACATTTTTCATAATATGCTTTGCAGCATATTTATAAGAATATTTATTATAAATGAATTTAATTAGAATTAATCAACATTTTTTAATTATTATTTTATTAATTAATAATTTAAATTAACTAAACTTAAATTAACTTAACTTAAAAACTAAGCTTAACATAACTTAAATTAAAATATTTTGCTCCAGTCAAAATAATATTATAAATATAATTTTTAAAATAAAAGATTTAAGATTTTTATACTTTGTTTTAATATTTTTCGATAATATCACACCTCTTTATATTGCATATTTCACATAAAACATTTTATAATCTATTTATATAATTTTTTTATTATATTAATTATACACTGTAATTACTGTTAGATCAATAGTAAATGTTCAGAGATATTTTTTCTTGAGCTTTTAAGTGTATATTTGAAAATAATTTTTTATTGTTCAGAAGATTAAAAATAAAAATATTATAACATTTTGTAGAAAGTTTAATAAAAAGTCATTAATAAATTAAAAAATTATGTAAAATAATAAAAATAGAAAAATATTTAAAAATTCCGGATCATGTTTATTTTGACCGAAATGACTAACAAGTTTCTTTTTTGACTGATCTAAAAGTCTCACTGAAAAACTGTTGCATTTCAAATTCTGTTGTTATTACTTTCTATGCATAAATTAGTAAAAATGTAAGACTTATTTCTTGAAAAATCCAATTGGAATGGGTAAACCCGAACGAGTGATTCAAATAGACGAATGTTAATTTCGGTAATTTTATGTTTATTCATTTATTTTCTTTTATAAGGGGCATCGTTGAGCGTGGCTTCGTTATAGTGAGAGATGAATAGAGAGCCTATTTCCAACTGCCTAAAGATGAAAATTTTGTTCATCGAACGGTCAACCACAAGACGAACTTTATTGACAGGAGACTGGTGCTCACATAATAATAATAATGTGTAGACTCAAGAAAAACTAATAATTTTGATTTTAAGTGTGACAATTTTATATTGATTTTATTTTAAAATAAATAATAAAAGTATTTTTTTTATTTTTTAACATATAAAAATGAAAAATCCTAAAAAGTAAAAATAAAGAATTTAAAACCCTAACATTTATTAATATTGTTATTAGTATTGGCAATTAATTATAATAGATATAAAAGAAAAATATATAAAAAACAAATAAATAAAAAATAAAATTAGAAATAGCTAGAGATCTAAAAATAGAAACTTAACAAAAAATATGATAAAAACCTAAAAAAGGAAACCATTTAATGAAAGAAATTATATTTGGAAAAAATTTAAGTTTAGAAATAAAAAAAATATATTAATGATTTAATAAAAGGCCAACACAAATTATTTAAACCAGACCATTAAAAACATTAAAAAATAACCAAAGCAATCACGTACCGATCAGCTATCCACGAAAATCCAAATCAACAATAATCAACAAGCATTTATATAAATATTGGACCATTCACTTGACAAAACAGACGCGAGAATTCATCCAAATAATATATGCTTAATTAATTGTTTTTAATTGTTATTATTATCTTTAATTTTGTTAATATTTAATCATTAATTATTTTAACACTTGGTAAACTGTTTCAGCTTACACAAGTAAATTTAAATTCAATTTAAAATCATATTTTCCTGTAATCACTATTAATTAGGATTACTTTTCTCTTTGTTTTCACATTTACCCTATTTCTCTTTTTGTTTGTAATTTGCACGGCAGTTATGGCTGGTAATTTACTGCAGGGCCTTTCCACAGCTTAGAGGATAACTGTGAAAGGATTTAGAATTTCTCATTTAAATTTGATTGTCAAACCAAATTTTTACAAATAAAAATATTTGTTATAAATCGATTTGTTCTTATTTCATTTTATTGATTATAGTTCCGAATTACACTCCATAAATCCTCCTGAAAATAAGTATTTTTTGAGTAACCTAAAAGCCCAATATCGATCTTCTCAACTTAAAATCAGTCACTTTTAGCAACTGAACAATAATAATACTTTAGAAATAATTTTGTTAAATTATTGTTTTCTGCGAATTAATAAACAATTTAATTAATTTAAATATTTTAATTTCTTTTAACAATTCCTATTTTAATACATCTTTCCTTCGAGTGATTAATAGTAAAAATTATTAAATTAACAAAAAATATATTATTTGAAAATATAAATTTCCTAATTGAGAACGAAAATTTTGTTGAGTGCTAACAATTATGACAGATAAGACATATTTTTAGAGTAATTAATGAAGACTAGACGACTTAATTTTTAACAAAATTTCCCAAATGCCATTCTGCTCGAGTAAAATGTAACTAAGATTATTTTATTTTATAAACTACGAATGTCCATTCACAAGTTCTCCTTTAAACTCTTAACCCTTTTTAAACTTTAAATTTAACTTTTTTGTTTAAATTGATCCAGAATTCCGTAATTTTTTTTAGTACAATGTGCAATATTTAAAGTATTTTTATTATTTTCAATAATTTCGATATTTTATTAAATTTATTTTAAAAATATATGTGGATAAGTTAGATGTTAAATTTTTTCTGTAATTATTAATTTTTTAAATTAATTTTCTCCGTTGATAATCGATTACCGTAAAGTACCGAGGATAAACCGCACCATACGTATAAGGCACACTCATGTTTAAAAATATATTTCATTTTTCTTTAGATAAGGCACTTATCCAAGTATAGGGCGCACAACAAATATTTGTTTTAATATTTCATTTTAATTTAAAATGTGTTTAATTTTTAAAAATGCCTAAAACTAGACATTCATATAATGCAGAACATAAGCTGAAGGTGGTGGGGTTTGCAAAAAAAAGTGGCAATCGTCAAAAATTATAAAGCGGTGCATCACTTTTATGCTTCTCCTTGCACCAACAGAACATTGGTACGATCATCAATTCATTTATGATATAATACAGGAATACAAGATGTCAGCAAAATATTTCATCCGAAAAATGACATAGCTTTCCTTGTTCTTGAAAAAAATTAAAATTTTACTACGTAAAGTTAAAATTCATATCAAAACCTGTCCTGTTGAAAGCCAACAAACCTTGCAGTTTTATGGCAAATCAACACTACTTTTCATCATCTAAAGGTAGAATCTGCAGAAATTCTCGAAGGTGCATTTCTTTTTTAAAAATATAATTGAAAATCGCAACGGTTTTCTGAAAAATCTAAAATGGTATCTTTCGCACAAAGATTTTGTTGGTGAATGAAAAGA
This sequence comes from Bipalium vagum, assembly GCA_037834085.1. Taxonomy (NCBI): domain Eukaryota; kingdom Metazoa; phylum Platyhelminthes; order Tricladida; family Geoplanidae; genus Bipalium; species Bipalium vagum. The sequence continues at coordinate 3,570 of JBBMKC010221927.1, forward strand.
TATTAGTTATTTTAAAAGTTACCATTCGTTTGATAACTCGATTATTTTAGTCATTATTTAATAAAATTTTTAAAAATGCGTTATTACTTGTAAATATAATTGATAAATATTAACAAATCTTAAAAAATTATTAAAACAATAATTTTCATAAAACTAGCCTACAAAATAGTCAAAACTGGTCTCCGTTCAAATACTTTATGGTGCTAAAAGTTCCATTATTTTGGATTAGATCTGTGATACATAATGTTTTTAATTTTCTTTTAATAATTATTAGTTTAATTTGCTAATCTTAAGATGTATCCTATGCAGTTTTTACTTTCTATTCTGTTTTACGCAAAATGTTCAATTTTGAGACCGTTCAAATACTTTGCGGAGCCACAGTACATTTAGAAATCCTATGAAAATCTTGTAAAGCTATATAAATTAAAAGATCTACTTTTATTTACACAAATAAAATGTTTAAACAATAATTTTTTTAAAAAGGCTAAGGTCGTATGAATTATTATTGCATATTAATAAGCAGAAAAAAATTCTAATTGAGAAAACCTTTATAAATACAAGCATTAATAATGATTGTATTATAAACGCGAAATTTTTTTTTTAAAGCACTTTGATTTATATTTATATATAACGGATAATTATTGAAGTGTATATCATAAATTAAGATATAGGGATAAAAGGAGAGTGTTACCGATAGAATACATAAATTCTTTAAAGCCTCGGATTAGAGGAAGCAATAAGATTATGACTAAAACAAAGAGTTTATAATTTCTGTATACGCGAAAACGTGCATAATTACTTTGAAGGATTCTCATATTTATTTAAAAATATTTCATTAATGCCAACAAGAAGAAATGATGAATGACAATAGGATGATGGAGCAAAATACGCACAATCCTTTTTAAGCTCTTTTTACGAAGAATCTACATTTTTTCGTTGATGAAGGCTTTATCAATATATTATTGCGCTCAAAAAAGGAAACTCTTTACAGGGAGAAACATTTAATTGTGTACATTGGCTATGGTCGCGTATAATCTTGAAATTGGTTCACAATTCCTATTGAAGATAGGATACCGTTCTCGATATTTATGTGTTGTACGAGAACAGATACCAGTTCTGAAAAAAAGCTAATAACAGGAAACATAAATAACGAATCCTCATGAAAAGAACAAGAGCAACAAACAAATTATTTACTGAATAAACTGTTGAGAAACCTGTTTAACTTGTTTGTCCCTCAGAGAAGAAATAGAAGATAATTGGTTTGTCAATTAAAAAAAATTCTCTTCGGACGAACAGGTTCAAATTGGCAATAGGGACACCGAAATATTTTGTCGCTGCAAATTTCACAAATTGTGTGACCACAGTCCAGAGCAAAATAGATCTCCTTATCCAAACAGATTCCGCAAACATTACTCTCTTTGACCACAACAATCTTTTCCCTTTCGATCTCCTTAATAACAATCTTCTCTGTTCCGACATTTGTAGATCTTTTTTGTTTGTTTTGGAAAATGGTTTCAATCTCACGTTTTATTTCATCTGAACTACACAATTCGATGGCGTGTTTTTTGGTCCGAGTCTCGTGGTAAATATTTCCTCCAAACAGTATTAATGTTTTAATGGCTTTGAGAAGCCCCGACCGCCTGTCCGTCTACAGAATATTGGAACAAAATTTCATTCAAATCCATACTTACATCATCCGTGCTTGATATTTTCACGAACAACTGCATCAGAGCGGTAAAGCCTACTTTGTCTTCATTATCCAATTGTTCAGTCTCAAGTATTAAGTCCTGCACCAAATCCATATATCCGCTCTCAATGGCCACTTGCAGAGGGGTCTGGTTCTTCTGATTCTTCAAGTTGATATATTTATAGCTATTTACTCTTGTTTCAATGATCCTTTTACAAAAGTAGATTTCTATTTCTTTCAACAATCTTGTCAAAAGCGTTTCACCATTTGTAAAATATGCAGGATGTTTTATCTCAATATTGAGCAAAAATTCAAACGATTCTTGAGCATTCAACTTTGCTAAGTGATAAAGAGAATATTCTAACACAGTTTGTTGGGTTTTGTCATTGGCCTTTCTTATTAAAGATTTAAGTAGTTCAGGACAGTCATGGAGAAGCGCTGTTCCTATAATCTCTGTCGTAATTATCGGCTTCAACTGGTCCTCCGGAAACAGGTCCAACACAGACTGGCAGAAGAGAAGATATTTATTATCCACAGCAAATTTCAAAATGTCTTCGTTAATCTGTAAAGACTGATCACTTCTAGAGGAAATTAAAGCAAGCAGCAATCTGAAAGTATTTGTAATCAATATTCCATAACGAATTCTCAATAATAATGATTATTTAAACGCGAAATCAGCGAACCTTTCACAGTTAAATTTGACAGCGATTTGGACGAGAGACAGATTTTCTTGACAACGCTTCCTCAAGTCGAACCCAGACTGAACAAATAAATTGACTATTTCCACGACTTTCTCCTCATTCTAAGACCAAAACGACTTGGGAGAAAAGAAAGTGAATAACTCTTACGTCATTGAATGTTCCTTGGTCCAAACTGGACAACAATCCGAATAAAGGTGTTCTTCCTTGCTTATTCAGAGAATTCACATTACCACCAGCTTTAATTAAACTTTGACAGGCATCACTGTTGAAAAGTCTCACGGCTAAGTGAAGCAAGGAATTACCTTCACCATCTGAACTATTGGAACCCTGTTCATCCAGTGCTCGAATAAAACACGGATAGATTGTTCTATTTGTTTTCAAACATAATGTCAAGCAGTTCTCTTTCGCGGAGAGTGGAAGAGGATCTTTGGGAATAAGAGAGCTTTAAATTTATTTCCAATAACAAAAAGATCATCTTATGAAAGTGTTTTCAGTGCAAAGAAAGACTAAAGGTTTCATGTTCCCAAGGATCTCTATTGGACGTTTGAGTAACAAAGACGTCTGGCGAAATAATATTTTGTTGGAGGGGTGAACAAAACAGATAATAATAATAAATACTCACCGTTCTCCTCGAAGGGCATTTGATGAAGCTGGAAAAGGAAAATTTATTAATCATATAAACAAAAGGCTGAACTAATAAAGGAAAACATTACGCTCATACTGCCCCCAATGCAAGGACAGAAAAGTACACAGCGATAATATAATATAATAATAAAATTATTGATTGTGTTCTCCCAGTTATCCATAAAACAAAAGATACGTTTTGAAAATGTGCATTTCAATCAATAATTAAAACAACACCCTAAACTATTTTCTTTCATCTCTCAAGGGCGTTTTCTCAGTTTCTCCTCATTTCTTCCAATGAGGTCTAAACTAATTTCTCCCCAATTCCATGGATCTTTCTATTATCGTCTTGAATAGTCTTCCGAATATCCTCTCAGCTGATCTCCATGATATCTTTGGACATTCTCATGTCTAGTGAATATGCTTTCACAATTTTTTCTGGTAAAGACCTACGTACGGTTACCATCACAAGATGTACTCTTCTACTAAATTATTACTAAATAGTACTTTAGTTCTAATCCTTATTTAAATTAAAAGTTGATGATAAAAAGAAATAATAAAAAATATTAGCCGAAAATATAAAATCCGTGGAAGAAGGATATTACCTCTGTTACATCCATGTACTGATTGCAATTCGCCCCTTTCGCCAACAATTCCTCACAAATCTTTTCAGATCCTCGTATCACAGCGCAGTGCAGTGCGGTTTGTCCCATCTGTGACGAAAACGTCATATCATAAAAGTCGATAGAAAACACTCACAAATCCGCTTTCATCAATATTTGAGGCACGATTGATCAAATATCGACAATGGTCAATCATTCCATTTAATATAGCCTCATGCAGCGGGGTTTGCAAATACTGAGCCATAAACATATTCAACAACAAATTCCAAATAGTTTATTGATTAACCTTGTTTCGAGTGTTGTAATCAATTGGGAACTCCTCAAAGACTTTTATACAATCCTCGTGACACAAACTGATGGCCAGGGCAAAAGCAGTTCCAAAATTCTGTAAACGAAACATGATCAGTAAGAATGATCCCGAAGACATATTTCTGTCACTTCGTGGTTGTCATTGGGATCAGCCAGATCATTCCGAAGAATAAATTCAACCATATCTGGAATGTTGTCAAAGACAGCTGTGTGCAAAATCGATAGATTTGCCTTCAATTAAAAGCTGGTGAATACTATATAACATAAAAGTATATAAAAAAAAACTTTCTGCCTGGCCTTCAATAAGTTTTCTCTTTTCAATATCGCCTCATTGATATGAAGGTAACCATTTTCTAAAGCGATTGCCTTTGCTCTATCCCACGTCTAAAAATAATCTCAGCAAGAAAAACAGATCATTATCATTGCAATAACTCTTATACCTCTTTTTCAAAGATGCTCCTGATTAGTATTTCATTGACAAAGGCAAAACTGCCATGCTCTGCAGCAAATTCCAAGAATGTGCATTGGGCCTATGGGGAAACGAATGAAACATTTGTTTCAGAAAAATGTTTACAATTTTTCTGTCACCATTGATTACATTGGCACAACATATCAGCTGGAATCCCTCTTGGTGATGATGTCTGATGGATTTATAGAGCAGCATCTAAACATCAGAGGTTTCATTATGATCAAGAACCGAATTTAAGAACTTCTTGCCAAAACTGAACATTTAATGAGTTCAATAAAGAGTTTTTCATTGGTTCTTTAAAGAAACGAATTTCCTGCAAATTCAAATCAGAGGGTAATTAAAAATGTCTAAAAAGCAACTAGTGTATCGATCGGATTATCTGAGATGTATTTAATGATCTTGTCTGCTCCGTGATCCAACATCATTCCAACCCATGAATAAATCACCTTTAGAAAGATATTGATCATCAATGACTGTCTCAGAACAAATTTTAAACTTACCATGCAGTTGGCGGAAGACAAAGTTTCATTGTCATAGAGCTTAGCAAAAGATTTGGAATCATTATTTTTGATGGCGTCTCGAATCTGTGAAAGACATTAATATGACGAAGTTTAAGCAAAATAGTTTGAATATTTTGCTAAATGTCTTTTGAAATTCAAAAGAAAAATGATAAGTAATCAAGTCAGCTCAAACTCAGTCGATTAACCAATCAATGCAAATGAAATCAGCAAGGCATTCGTTATAACATTATCGTTGAATGTGATCAACATATATCTGTAATCAAACCTTTACATGTGGTAACCAGCAAACATAAGCATAAGTAAACTTTCAGAACGAATAACATTTATATTCATATTTATACAAAATTTAAACAGAAAGTGGTCTTTTTTCGGAACAAGTGAGTAATTTTTGTCGAACGTGTTTAAATAAGGTTTTTCCAGACTCAACTGCAATTTCCTTAGAGATGCGTTTCCACATTCGTTTCATTTTTGGTATACTGTCAACTGGTTTATTCAGCATGTGATATCTGTGCTTACAAAGTGCCCAAAATTTTTCAATTGGGCGTAACTGTGGCACATTCGGCGGGTTCTGTTCTTTAGAAACAAAGTTTACGCCTTCTTCCCTGTGTTTGGCCGTCACAATGTTACAATAACGCGAAGTTGCCACAGCAGGCCAAAATAAAATTGGCCTTTAGACAAACGGCAAAAGACGCTTTGCAATACATTCTTTTAGATAAATTTCACCATTAACAGTATCATTAGTCAGATCAATCTTCTGCCAATGTTTGCCAGATCATAAACCTTTTTTCAAATTTACCCGTTTGAACTACACGCTCTTCAACTGGTGTCTCCGCTTCATCATCCGAAAAATAATATTGGTTACCAGGCACGTGCATAGGATCTAGTGGCATATATGTTTCGTTATAAAAAACAAAGAGGTAATTCTTGCCACTTGGAAGACTATCCTTGTAAAGCTTAATTGACCACTTAATCGAAAGCTATATCTGACCTTTATTATACTTAGTCTTCCTCTGCTCTGATAGATACTAGGACTCAGATGCAACTGCTGTGATGACGCGCGCTCTGAAAGTGATCTGTCGTTTTTCGCGTGCCTCAACAATTTTCTTTGGGTTCTGGGAGTGTTTACCACTGGTTTACGACCTGCTATTGACTTGTAATCTGTTACTCCAGTCTACAGAAAGCGTGTTACCAAATTCCGAATTGTTCTCTCTTTAATATTTCGCTGCCTAAAGTGATTAACCGTAGCCAGGTTTATTTTGTGAATTTTCTTGGAAAAAAGCAATAATGCCTTGGAATTAAATTCGTGTTGTTGTCTCTTCATCTAGATGATTATCACTAAATAAATTATTCAATAAAAAGATCAAGATAATACGATTTCAAAAATTCCTTTGTTTCAGCTACTATGTAGCCCAATCTTTCATACCAATTGTTAGAAGTGGCGGCATCTATATATATGGGCCACTCTTTAAATAACAATTTAATCTCAATCAAAAATTAAAATTAAAATAAAAACAAAACACAAATTTTAATGAAGTGTAAAATTAAACGGTGTCGAGATGGAGAATCCAATACCTTTTGTTTCATGAGTTATAAGGAGTCGTAGCATATTACACAAAAATAAGCACACAGAAAGAATTTCACCATCATATATAAGAGGAACAAAGGAAGCAATAATAATAATAGTAATATTATTATTAAAAAAGAAAAAATCTTATCTTGTGAATCAAAACGCAAAAAATTAAATAAAATAAGTTAAACTTGCTGAAAGGAGAGTCATAAAGATTAAATGTCATTTTTCCAGAGGAAGGTCGAATGTTACTTTATCATTTCAAATACGAGATTGAGAATATCAAATAAAATACAAGCCCACATATGGTACACAATTATCAATTTTTCTGCATTTTGTTCACCTTGTGAAAGATAAAGTCTTCCATAACCAAGGTGCTACCGAAAGTGCTTTCCTTCGAATTATCGACCCGGATGGACTTGAGATATATAAGCTGATTTCTAGTTGGCAAGTATGTCTAGACTGCGGCACTTGTTATTTAGACTAATAACTAAGATCTTTGCTCGGTAATCCATCTGTCAATTCTGCCCAAAAAAATAACTTATGTCCAGACCTCATCTAAAATCTTTCAGTTGATTCAGAGAACATTTGAACAATTTTGACCAAATGTCATTCATTAGGAAGGTGTAACATAGCATAATAGAAAAGAAAAGATAAAAATTTTTCTTACTCCGGAAAATTTCTTTTTCAAATTTCTGCTCAATTTCTGTTCGATTTGGTGCAAATCGTATTTGTGACTAAATATAAGTCTAGTGGCCAAATCAAACAGGTCCTCCACGTCTAAAACCAATATTGAGAATGGAAAAAGGAACAAAAACTTACTTGTTCCCTGAACAGCTGAAGTCTCCACAAATTGGCTTCCGATTTGACTGGCTTTGGAAAGGCATCTGCTCCTGCTTACTGCCCTATTGTCTGTGAGGTCAACCTTGTTTGCCACTAATATTATGGCTACCGGAAAAATATTATCATGTTTCCATAAGAGGATGTCATCGTCAAAATGTAAACGATGACATTTGTCACAGGAAAACTCATACTCATGAGGGACATTTACTTTTCCTTCAAGATAAATGTAGAGGTAACTATACCACTTAATGCCATCCACTTTCAGACGAAAGTAAAGAGTATATAACAGAAATATCAAGTCTAATATGTTTTTGTACTCTAGTCAAAATGAAAGTCTTTAAGGGACAGGACAAAATACAGAGATGGAACACAAATAAGAAAAGGCTACATTTGAGATGTGTTGCTCATGTCAAGTTTTTGGAACAAAAACGAAAGAAAGATCTGCGACCAATTATTGAATAGAGAAGGGAAAAGAGATATCAATATACAAACGAGGGTAGATAACCTTCAAAAGAGGTTGAAGATAATTTCAATTCACAATAATTAAGGAATAATATTTATTTAATAGGGCGAGTCGTACGTAATTTCGTCTACTTTTAAATAACGAAATAAATCAGCACGTCTTTTTTAAATCTCAAAGCAAAGACCATTGAGCTCAATGATCTTAACCCAGTTATCTGCAGTTGGTCAATCCCGTGATGATCTAGTTGTGCACATAAGAAAACTATGTCAGATGTCTTTTATTTCGTAATTAATTCAATGTGAATGACTCCTTCGTAATTCCAACAAACACACAAAAGCAATTGTTTGAGAACCTTTCTCTTTTAACAACTATATCAATGACACATATCCAACCATTGATCTTACGATGATTGCTAATGTAGATCCACCTTTCCTTTGAAGTAACACTTTAGTGAATAAAATGTCTCAACAAGGTTTTTAAAGAAATTTAGATAATAATTAAATATTCCTACTGAATAATAAATTACACTCTGGTATAAATTAAGTTGACCATACAATTTTCTAGTGCTACTAGATGGTCTATCTTCAACTGATTTGCGTACGTATTCAGAATTCATTTTGACAAGTCTGTCAGATCGTGATTGATTAAAGTCACTCTCACCGTGATTAAATGTTTTTACCAATATCTATCTACAATAAATACGCTAAATACAATAGTTCCCCATTTCTCTACATCCCAATTACTATAAGTCTTTGCCCATTCAATTCTTTTGATACGT
>JBBMKC010221938.1:0-12153 GCA_037834085.1 Bipalium vagum
CATGTGTTTTCAACGTAAATGGTGCAGCTAATACGTGCTGCAGTTTATACGACTAAAAAAATACATTTTTATAAAATGTCATCTGCAGCTAATACGCGCTGCAGCTTATACTCGGGATTTTACAGTATATTTGTGTTGGGTTTACCCAAAACACCCACCCGGCCCAAATGAAAATAGTAAAAGGATGTTAAAAAAAATAATAATTATTATTATGAAATTGGGCCAAAGGGACAAAATAATAATAATAATAATCATAATAATAATACTAAGAATAATAATTAAAAAAATAATTTTAGCTAATTAAAAAGTACAAAATATATTAAAAAGAAAAAAAGGAAATAAATTATTTTTGTTGGGATCTAATCTTGACAATGGCAAACCTAAATTGCCAAGATTAGATAAGGGTCCACAAGGAGGGACCGATTTAAGATTAATGATCCTAAAAGGGAATTGACATTTCCCATTAATAAAACTGGTAGACGACTGATTAAAATTCTTATAAGCAGAAGGATTTCTCCATAAATTCGCTCTCAACAACCAGACGACAGATTCAAGATATTTAGAAGACTACTAAAGTATATTTTTAATGCATTCAGTCCTTGGATTGTGTTTGAGTTCCTCACCAGAGGGATATTTCTGAACAACTGTAAAGGCTCAGCTAATAGTCCGGGAAGCTTAAATGAAGCTAACCTGTAAGCTCGTTCATTTATTTATTTACTTTTTTTGCTTATTTTAACAGTTACTTAATTATTAATTAATTATTATTATAATTCGATTATTTAAGTTGGTTTCGTTTTATAAACCTTTTGTGTTCGATTGATTGGTAAAGACAATTGCAGACATTTCAGATCTTATTGTGATCCTTGAGTTTGACGATTTTGTGTAATTGTTATCACTGTGATTTCGTATGAAGTTTGTGTTATAAATACAAGTTTTGCTTTTTCTGATTGTTATTATTTTTACACCACCTAAGAGTCGGAGTCAGGTTTAAGTTTGATACAATAGTTAGTGAACATATGTGTTTTGATTTTTAATGATCCTTTTGAACTTTAGTGTTTATGATCCTATTGTATATATGGTTATAGTCAAGTAATAATATTTTGGTCCGAATTTAATATGTAAAAGTTTTAAAAATATATGTATTAAACATGTAAATCATCCTTGATTGAAAAATAAATAATAAAATGATAATTAATAGATAATAAAATAATATATAAAAATTAAGTAATAATAGAATGAAAATTATCATGCTGAATAATATACAAAATTAATAACAAATCAGTGTTAAATTCAGAAGAATACGGAATCAGTGCTAAATTCAGAAGAATACGGAATCAGTGCTAAATTCAGAAGAATACGGAAATCAGTGCGAAATTCAGAAGAATACGGAATCAGTGCTAAATTCAGAAGAATACGGAAATCAGTATCGTGACACAAGCAGATTGCTAACGTCATTCTAACCAAGTATTATACTATTACAGCGATGGGACTATGCTTAAAATTCCCCACCAAAGGGTTATTGAGCAAGCGTTAGAGCTCAGACGATAACTCGGGAGTTTTAGCGCCAACTAAATCGTAAGACTTCCTTTTTGTTATCTTTTATCTTAAATCGTAATTTTATCAGTCATATTTCATTGTAATTTTGTTGAACATTTGATTATTAATATTGATTAATTATTATTTGATTTAACGTTCATTTGGACGATATTTGATCATTATTATATTTGATTGAACATTAACTTTAAATTATTTTTGGTCTGTTGTGTTTTGATCAGATAGTGTAAGAGTTGTATAACATTTCAGACATTTATTGTGATCCCAGACTTTTGCATTATCTTTTTGAATTTCAGTGTACTGTATTTTGTGTTGGTGTGGTATAAATACAAGTGTTGTTTTACTGATTGTTTTGATTTGCTTCACCTAAGATTTAGGAGTCAGGTTTAAATTTGATACCCTAAATATTGAACATGTTTGATTATCTTCAGTACAACATTAACTTTGAAAACTAAATCTATTATTTTGAAATCAAATTGAGCATATTTAAAAATAAAAAAACAATTGAAATATTTTTAGCTTAATTAATAAATTTATCCAATTATTAAGAATTGAATGATTTAGAGACTGCAATCTTCCATTCTTTGAATAGTTTTTCAGCTTTATCATTGGCCAGTTTTGGACTATATGAAGAATCACATTGATTAATCAATTTCTTGAAATCTAATTCCAATCCACGAGCAGCTGCAATTGCAGCTCCAAGCGCCGTAGCTTCCACACTTTCTGGTTTCTCAACTTTAATTCCTGAATTTTACGGAAAAGATAATTTTTTCTTTTATTGCAATTTTCATTTTATAATATAGTTTTAATTTTAATTGATTAAAATAAATATTTAAAACTTTAGTAATAATAGTTTTTATTTTAAATATTATATCTTAAATATAATACAAACGTTTAATAATATCAATAATTAAATTTTTAAATTAAATCAATAAATTTTAAAAGAAATAAAGAATTGTAGTTCATATTGTTTAATAAATAAAAATTGTACCGGAAAAAAATTATAAAAATTATGGACTTGAATGTTAACTTGGTGCTAATTATGATAAGAACCAATTAAAAATTTATACCACAAATATCAGCTAAAATTTGATTGAAACATTCGCTGTTGGCTACGCCCCCATCTATTCGACAAGTACTTATGTTGACCGTGTTATTATTGTCCGCTTTGATAGCTTGCAGAATTTCTTTGGTCTGGAAAGCAATAGCTTCCATTGTTGCTCTGCACAAATGATTCTTATTCACACTTTGTGAAAGACCGATAATAACACCACGTGCATCAGATCGCCAATATGGACAGAACAAACCATTAAATGCAGGCACAAAATAACATCCCCCATTATCAGGCACCGCCATTACCAATTTGTCGAATTCTTCTTTCAGCGATTTGAAAATTCCCAAATTGTCACGAAGCCAGTTAATTGCCCCGGCTGCCACTGGAACAGATCCCTAAGAATTGTCTAAAGGCCAACTTCTTTCAACAGGCAAAATAAACAAACTTCCAAAGCATAAACGGCTTTGGATTTCGGACCGAACTGATAGGCCACTGTTGTAAGCAATCCGTGTTTCGATATTTGAATATTTTCTCCAATATTTGATAAGAGAAATGCACCAGTACCAAAAGTACACTTGGTTTGACCAACAGAAAGACAATTTTGACCAATTAATGAAGCCTGTTGATCACCTAGTACACCGGTAATCTTTAATCCATTTATTTGAGCATTTTTATCTTGAATTTTAATAGTACCGAAAAGCTCAGTAGAACTCAATATTTTAGGGAGTATTGATTTATCAATAGAAAAAAATCTAAAAAGATTCAAATAAATTGAGAAATTATGAGATTATTTAAGAGTATAGAGAAGAGTTTTAATTTTAAAATTAAAGATTTTTAAAATTTATATTATTAGGTCGATACATAATTAATATCATTTTTATGGAAATTTTTAATCAACCAAAAACGATACAGAAATGTATACTAATTCAATACATATTTTCTTTCTAACAATGTCACTCCATCTAAAGTTTTGTCGAAAAAAAAACTTAAAACTCATACATATTAAATAATATACCAATTGTTTAAATACACCAGTCACTAGTCAGTGTTGTCATAGTTATAATATCAATAAAATTCAAACAGCAAATCAATTTTATTTATGCCAATGGCTTTGCCGCAATGCATTATTCGAAAATTAATTTTTCGCAAATATCTGAAAAATCCTCACATATCTCATGAAGAAATTGTCAGACAGGTAAAGGTAGCAAAATCTCTCTTAAGAAATAAAAGGAGACTTTCTGTGGAAAAAAAGAAAGGAAGTGCCGAAAAAAAGGATACATGGAACCACAAAAAGCAAAAGCAGTTGTTGCAACATTTTAAAGTAATCCAAGACATTCGGTGAGGGATGTTACCAAAAAGTGAATGTCATCGTCCTACGTAAAAAAAGTCCGTAAACAGGCTAGACTGAATTCATATAAAGTTAATGTTGCACCAAATCGAACAGAAAAGGAGAACAAATTAGCAAGAACTAGAGCACGTAAATTATACGATAAAGTTATTCACAAATACGATTTGTGCAATCTTGGGTGGTGAGACCTATGGATAAAAGTTTTTAATTTTAACTATATTGAAGTAAACTGATTATTGAAATGGGTAACAGCTGTAAATTTTAATAAATATGTTCCCTTGTCTTAAAATCTTGTATTCGAAATAATATAATTATTCTTCTTATTGATCAGCTTAAACAAAAAAATCTTTGTGCAATCTTTTTTGAGTGAATTTCTGATTGAACTCTTAGCTTTATATAGTCGTACAAATCTACGACCTCCAATCTCTACGTTTGAAAGGATATTTCCTCTAATAGCCCATTATTTCCAAGATTTGTTTTTTAATATCTCGACGGCGAAATAAAATTACTTTTATTATAATAAATCATTATCCCGACGACAGGATATAATAATTATTAAATCTTTATTATTACCTCGAGGCGAGATACTATTATAATTATTTATTTTAATTTTTCCCCTAAAAGTACGTTTCTTAATTAATTTTATTATAATTAATACTATTATTATTAAATACTTTGGTGTTCTTCAAGTCTAAAAATCTCCAACAGTTCGAAAAAGATCAAATTTGCAAAAAAAGATGTAAAAATTTATGATTTATTATTAGATTTATTACTTCTATGAGCCACGAGTTTTATGAAGTTAAAAATAAACACGCTTGCTTCCATTGAAAAGTATCTGAATTCTAAAGGATTATATTTGAGTTGATAGAGTATTGTTTGAACTGCGTTATTTGATGTTAAAGTAAATGTAAATACCAAACATTATTATTGCACCAACTATTATCAAAATATTCTTTAAAGTTTTACTGAGTTTAAAGTTATTTTAAATTTCTTTCAGTCTTTTTTTATTATTTAATGACAATAAAAATAAAAAATAATTTTAAAATGTCTCACATGTCGTTGGTTTTGGATACATAACGGAAAGAACAGAATTTAAAAATTGGTAAATAGGAACAAATGAAAATAAATTAAGTACATTTCTATACCAATTCCTCTTAAAATATTTATCTGATCTAATAAAATATAAATGAATTCTAATTATTGATACTTTTAGAATCCGTTGAAAATCAACACTGAAAAGTGGTATTCATCATTTTATTTTAGTCCCAGATTATCATTTCCTGTGTTTCAGAAAATAATCAATAAAACAAGATTATATTTAACCTAGTCAATGTTATAGAAGCTGCACTGGGATTTTTGTCATATTTTATTGTGACCTATTTAACAACAACCATAATAACATCAATAGTTATTAAATTATTAAGGACAAATAAACTTACAGACTACAAGTGCTATAACTTTGATAAACAGTATTTTTTAACATTCATAAGATAAGCTTATACAATGCGTTGAATGTAAATAAACAAAAAAATTACTTTATCAGCAGTCGAAGACATGATTAATTGATTAAATTTAAAGTAAAAAAAATAAATTTTTTATGTATTACTACAAAAATATGAATATAGTGAAAAATTATTATTATTATTATTATTTTATTATTATTATTATTATCATTATTATTATAAAAGTTAACTATTATTTTCAAAAATATCGAATGAAATTAAAATCACCCGAGGTTTTCAAATCTTTTATAAATTTCTTTAAATTTAATGATGACTTAGTTCCTTTAATTTACTATTATCTCAATAAGGATTAATTAAATATCTGTCCTGATGGATTCTTTTTTCTCTATTTAAGTATCAATCATTTTCAGATTCTGTTCTGCGGCATCATTTTTATTTTATAACAAACACATTTATTTGAGAGACATGCTTTACAAAAGTAACGTACATTTTTTATTATATCAATTCATTTTATTTAAATTTGATAGCTTTGAAATGCAGTGCCTTAGTTGATCAAAAACACCATTTCCACAACCGATTGCTCTTTTTTAATAGAGGTCAATAAAGTTGTAGAAGTTGTCCAGGAAATTTGTAATGTGTTTTGGACTGCACCATTGTAAAATATTGGTATGGAAAATCAAATTGTTATAGTTAAAACATGTATACTTGTGTGCTATATTAGCTGAATGAAAGAATCAAAGAAAGCCGTTTCAAGATTGTAGTTGAAAATCGTGCCAAACATCAAGCAAAATGCGACTAGAATGAATGGTTTCTTCGTTACATCATCACGGGAGATGAGAAATAGTGTGTTTATGCAAAAACGCATGATTAAAGAAAATATCCCAAGAAAATCACAATATCTTTTGGATGGAATTCGGCCGACCTCATATACTAAAAAAGGATATATAATAACCAGACAGTCAACAAAAATCTATACATGAATTAGTTGCGTTGAATAAACGACATTGTGAAAGAAAAAGGAAGGATTATTTTCATTCTTTCCATGAAAATGTGAAAAACCGCAAAGTAAAATAACATTACAACCGGTCTCCAAAAGCTTATTGGGAAATTCTTCAACACCCTCCGTATTCCTTAGACCTTGGACCAACAGGCTTCTACCGTTTCGCTCACTGTCTAGTCAAATGAAAGATATTACTTTTGAAAAGGAGAATGACCTTAAAAAGTGGTTGACCAATTTATAAGTACATCTAGCGATTTTTGGAATTAAGGTTTTGACAAAATGCTGGAAAGATGTGAGTCCTTAATAATAAGGGAATTTACATTATCAATTGATTTTCATTATTAATTGTAAGTAAAATGTTTTTCTTAAAAAAAATATTTATTATTCAAAATAAAGGAAAAAAAAGTTACAACCTAACGACCTTATCAGTCAGTTTAAATTTTAAGTTATTCAATATCATAAGACATTGGTAAGCATAAAAGCTTAAAAAACAGAAGTTCCACGGAAGCACGTATTAAAATGACATGAAAAAAACTTAGCTTACTTGCACATAGAGTCATCCCAATTTAACGTAGACAAATTCATGAGCATTGTCCGGCTTGCATTTGATACGTCAGTCACGTGACTCTCGCCTCCTGTTAATTTCCAAATAAGCCACGTATCTACAGTTCCAAATCGTAAATTTCCGCTCTTCAATGCAGATTTCACTGCATCTACTTCTTCCAATAACCAATGGATTTTTAAAGCGGAGAAATATGTGCTTAATGGCAATCCGACAATTTTCTAATAAAAATTATAATGAAAAAATCGTCATATTCTTCAATTAAACAGAATAAAAATTATAATTATATCTTCTTTAATTAATGTTATTTTAATTTTACGAGTGTTATCTGGTATTTATATATACATTTGGTAAATGCTTGGATACGTACCACATAAATCATAAATCGCGCAACCGCATATATATTACAGCTTAAAAGTAGCAATTATACCCTGATCCAATGGTTGTGTAATTCGGAGGAAAGAATATTACCGAAAAATTTGGATGGTCGAATACCGGATTGACAGCGTTATTCACTAGTCAAAGTACTTTGAAATTTTTTTTTCCTTTAGAATATCTTTTAACTTCAGAAATAAAGTATTCTTCAACCATTCACTGAATAGACCAGCTGTCACTCGTGCATTTTTATTTACCCTCCAATGAACAGACAAATTCTCAATGTTTTTTCATCTCAATGACCCTGACCTCAATGAGCAATTGATTAACAAAGACTTTAACAATTTGTCACCATAGATGTTGTAATTTTTTAATTTGAAATAAAGTTTAATATTTCTTATTTAAACAAAACTAACTTATTACTACAAAAAACAAATAAAAAATTTAATAGTGGGACTTAATTGAAAGTTATACGGTTTTGATAAGACATGTAACTTTAAATTCTTGTAAAAAGATGGTTGAGTTTAATTAATTAATCTCTATTTAATTTCGCTGAAAAATTTTTCAACAGGATTGGGATCCTGTGTATATGGTAGTAAAAATTGATAAGTAATTCTGTTTTCATTCATTAATTGCAAAACATCTTATCTATGATGGAATCGAAAAATATCCATTCCTAATAATAAGTGTTTATTACTCCTGAAATATGGAAATATATGTGACAATATAATTTTTAAAAGACTCCATTCTATGCATCCTCACTAATATTATATCAAATTATGACATTGATAGAAACGGTAGCCATCAGAGTAATATTATCCCCCTATTCAGACCCTATTAGCTGGGAGTGTTACATATATTTTGATATTTTTCATGGAATAACCGTAATTTTGCTTTGTATGCAAATGAAAACCGATTTCATCTAAATATACTAGTTGTGCTAATGAGAAAACAAATTCTTGAGCAAATATATATCTTACAGATATTACTCGTACAGAATTGAGCAAATCTAGTATTTTTACAAGTCTTGTCTTTGTAATTTCAACCTTTGGCCGAATTTTTGGAGATTGATCCTGGCGATTGTTGTGTACCACATTCCGCTAATTGTTCCGCCATTCCTTTTTATGTTAGATCATTATTATTAAAAATAATTCCAATAATTTCAGAATTAATAATATTTTCTCTACGTGATTTTTGACTCTTTATATTATTTGAATAATTGTATCCCGAAAATATTTTATTTCCTACTTTTTGAATATGTGATACGGAGATATTCAATGATGCGTGGAAATGGTAAGAATCCAAATCCAGATAAAAAACGATTAACAAATTCATAATCGATCGATATTTGGTCAAAGAAAGACTAAATAACGAAATGATAGCAGGTTTCAGTACCTGACAACATAGCTGTCCTGGAGGAGGAAAATACTTATCATCTTAGTTATTAGAACAAATTTTAGTATTCCAAATAGAAAATAGTGTCTTCAAAGAAAAAAAATTATGAGATCTGACATCTTGAAATTGGCCAAGGAAGTCGCTGGGGAGTGGATTCAGATCAAAACATCGAGTGTATGGCTAGTATTTTTTCTAAACAGAAATTTATTTACAATGCGAAAAGATAATAGGATTTCTGCACTTAGTCATGATAAATTAATCAAGGGAATATATATTTTTATCAACCATCTTAAAGGTGTAATTGGTAAATTCGATATTAAAATAGAGAATATTTATGATTTGTTGAGGCTGCCATTTTGTGGAGAAGCAAATCAAATCCGCTATTAACTAAGTTGGTGCAAAGAAAATTGCAGTTTCATCCACTGAAACTGAATTTTCAGAAATAGAGTATAAATAATTTATTAATGGTTAATAAACTGATTTTTTATTAAGTTTTACTTAATTTTTTATGTACTTACATTTTAGTAATAATTACTTAAAGGAGATGGAGCTTAATTATTAAAATTATTATTTTGAAAAATCGACTCTATTAAAGGAGACATTTTAGGTTTTAGTATTATATTTTAAATAATAACCTAATTTTTCTAGAAAATAACTATTTAAAGTTTAATTAAGTCCTTTATTTGGAACGATATACTAATATAAAATTTAATAAATTTTAAAATATGAAATTTTAATGTATTTAATAAAGAAAAATAATACAGAATTCTCATGGTTTGATAGTTAAAATTGCTTTAAATAGTCAAATTTTTTTGGTAGAAAATAAACAGAAAAACACATCGATTTTAAATCAATAGATGTTAATACTGTCTATTTCAATTCAGTAAAAAATATTTTAAGAAATCTTTTTAAAGTTTGACAATCGTTACCATGAAACTATAAACTGTTTTTTCTGGAGACAATTTTGTCATTTTATCAACAATGTAATCTGTTCTCGTATCAGACCAGATAATAGCATTATACAGAGGTTTACTGTTTGATTTATCCCAAACAATTGTCGTTTCTCTCTGATTAGTTATTCCAACACCCTTAATATTCTGCACAGATCAATAAAATTTTTCATTCAAAATTAATTTTTACTTCTATTTTATATCCCTTTTTAATAACAGCATCGATTGATTCTTTCATACATGAAACAGCTGTTGAAAATATTTCTTCAGGATCTTCTTCCATCCATCCACTTTTTGGATAAACTTGCTTTATTTCTTTCTGAGATATATGTTCGATCTTTCCAGATTTTAAATTAAATAATAATATTCTAGTACTCGTAGTACCACTGTCAATGGATAAAATTAAATCATCAGTCATTTCAGATATTTGTCAACTTATTAAGTATTTCAAATATTGATTAATTATGAATATTTGACCTTAAATAAATTTAATAAAACAATAACTAATTTGTAATTTATGTATGTATTTTGATGTATGTATCCATTAAAAAACAAGAATCGTTGATTAATTATCCTGAATAATTAATAAGATATCTATTAGTTCTATGTTGAAAAATTAGTTTTCTCAATAATATGAATTATTTAAATACAATTTAATTTTGATGCCACAATTTAAAAATTTGAGATGCATTATATAATTCTCTTAAGTGAGAACATAAGATATACAGGAATGTTTGAGATAAAGTTGACATTATAAAAAGGGATTTTTCCCAATATTTGTTATAGGTGCTTACATAAACTACATTTCCTGTAGTTTAATTACTTTTTAATTCAGATTTAAGATGACGAAGACAGTGGATGATTGTAACCAACCTGAATCATGGAAGAAAATAACTTGTATCACGATGATTCCAGCAGGCTATAAAAATAAGTAGATTATTATCTCTTCTTGTAATATTCCTTGAACATTGTAAAAGATATTTGGCATAAACTGGAGAAGTACAATGGAGACTATGATGCTGCAACATGTAGAATGCATAACAGATGATCTGATTGCGTTTGGGCTACTGATTTCATGAATAACCTTTAGAAGAAAGTGTTTAATAACTCTGGTGTCGGAATTCGAGTTTTTTCGCTTGAATTGAATGTTGCAACATTTACCATAAAGCTTGCATTCAATGAAGACCTTCGCTAATATTCAAACAAGCTTTACAGATCATTTTTTAACCGAAACTCCCGGGATAATCATAGGTCAGAGACGAAGAAATCTTTTGTGCAAACTGAAATATCCTGCTAAAGCACTAACAATTTGGTACTTTTGGATCAGAACAACTTTTGCCAGGTTCAAAAGCACAACACACAGAAAAACAGATGCCTTGCATACAGTGCAAAGGATACTTCTCGAATCATGTAGAGTAGATTTCCAAAATTATTCTTGGTTTTCGGATATGTCTACTCATTTTCTTTGAAAAGGGTCTCAACTTTAATGCAGATATATATGTTCATTAAAACAAATTTTGTTTGGTTTTTTGTCAATTTTTTTCTCATTTTGCTTGTTTGATCTAAATTTTTTGAAATAAATCTAAATCCTTTTTTAATAGTTTTTTTTGGTAATTTCTTTGTAGAACGTTTCCAGACGATTTTTCAGATTCAAATGTTATAAAATGATACAGGATTTATAGAATGACTTTGACAGAAAATATAATGAGCTCAAGAATTATAAAGAAAAGATAAATTAATTCTTCAATCCATTCGATTGGAATGAATAGAGTTACAGGAAATCTCCAAGCCAAAAACAGACAGAGAAACAACATATTAACTATTTTTATATGAAGGATTATGCTATGAAGATCTTCTAAAATTGCACAAGGTTTTTGAATTCAAAAAACAAAGGTGAATTTTTTTGAACAAAGGTTTTCCTTATCTTGAAGAACTTACATATCTGAAAAAACGTTCTTAAACGTGATTATTAATAGATCCAAATTGAGTACTTATTTGACCGGTGAATATTTGCTAGCAATCTTAAGAATTTATTCCAACAACCTTATTTCAACGAAATTATTAAAATTAAAGAACTGCACAATTCACACAATTAAGGAATTAATTTCTTGAATAACACACTTACATCTTAGTTTTTAAAAAATATGTAGTTAATTTTGTTCCATTGATTTTCAACTTATTGGTACTCTGTAATAAATAACTATTAAGTTATATCATTGTTTGTAATCCCTGAAATATTCCAAAATTCAAATTCGGGTCCACAAGTGAAAAACTTTAAGAACTCCTGAAATAAGTAACAGATTTCATAAGTATTCTTGTTCCGTTGGACAAAAACCCGAGAAGCGGGGTCCAGTTTGAAATTAAAATTCCAATATTATTACCAGGTTGAGTCAAAAGTCATTAGCGTTTTTATTCAATATATTCAATTACAAGAATAACAAAAAAAAATCAC
>JBBMKC010221949.1:0-12153 GCA_037834085.1 Bipalium vagum
GAAAGTGCGATATTTTAATGCTAAATTATTACTCCGGGATTTAATCAAGAAGAACCAATGCGCTGCAGGCAGTGTATACTATTCTGATCAGACTTTTAATCAATATAATCTAATAAAATCATGGCAATTTATCTTCATCGTTGTCGAGATTAGATCCTTTTTGGAAAATAATATATTATTTTTTTATTATCAATATCCTTTTAATTAACTTTTTACTTTTAAATAAATTATAATTATATTATTATTATTTTTATTATTATTATACTAGTATACTACTACGTATTTATGGATGTGGGATACGTTACATAAGTAGTATAAAAATGAATAAAAGTTATTGCTTTTTCGTTTGTCTTTATTTTTTCATGGTATATGGTATCTTCATAATAACTATTTTTAGTGATAAAATTTTTACATAATTCACAATATCATTTTTGATCCATTTAAGAAAAGTAAGAATGGATGATGGAGATTACAATTTGACATTTTTCATGACATATTACAAGTTTTTTCCATTTAGATAAAAGAAAATTGAAATGTCTCAAAATCGTGTTCCGATCTTCCATATTACAGCTGCCAAATAAAAAAATAAACATGGTAATCTATGAAATTAATTTTCTGATTGGAGTCTGCATCTAATGGCTATCTTTTAATATTATTTAATAAACAATTTTTTCATTTTAAATATAATTACATTGAAATTAAATTTCTTTATGTCACACAATCGGATTATTTCTTATTTCGATCTCTTTAGAGTTATTTTAATGGAAAGAAGTCTCAAAATGAAAGTCATCAAAGAAACCATCTAGAATTTTATCGCACTATCACAGATATGGTCATAGGTTTTCTAGTTCGATGGAGAATATATTGATTTATATTCAAAAATATTTTTTCGGTGTCGATTTAAATATACACTTGGCCTCGCAGAACACGCTCACGTGATTCTAGAAATACGCCGTGTTTTGCAAGATTAGAGATGTATATAAAAATCTTCTTTGTATTCCAAAAGGATAGAAGTGTGGTAGAAATTATATTGAACAATTTTGTATATTGATCAATGGACAAGAAATATGTTTACTGAAAAAGATGTTTATAGAAAATCTCAAAATATGCTCACCATCAAACATTTTCTGTGAATTTTCCAGATCTCATCTTCCTGCAACTAGATTCTCCTAGAAAATTTCATTCATTTGACTTTCGTTCAGACTCTGGCAGAAGATATTATGCAGGAGTGTCTCACCATGCCGTTTGAAAAGAAGGCGCTTGTCATTCATCTCCGATGAAAGAAAGCGGAGAACAAATCTGAACATCACCTTTCTCATTCCCAATTCATACAGGATTGCTCCAATTGAGAAAACCTTTGGTCATTTGAAAAATGGCGTAATACCAGGAAATTTATAACGTGATATTTCACTGCATCAATCATGACTTGCAATAAATTACCAAATCCTGCGAATGTCAATATAAACTGTAATGATAATTTAAAACAAACTACACAAATTAAACCTAGAACAACATATTTACAATAAAAATTCCATTACATGACAAACTTATATTTCTTTCCCACATATTGCTCGAACTTATTGAGCACACCTCGTAAGATGAAATATTTATGAATTATTAAATTTTAGTCGTAAGCAAAGTACAATAATTAATAGAAATTTTTTAAAAAATGTATATTAATTAATAACTATTTTTACTGTCGTGTGAAAATTGTTTTAAGTTCTTTCTGTTTTTGGACATTTAGCTTTTTATACTGAAAAATGATACTTTTCATTACTGGATAAATATTGATATCATGTAATGAGACTAATGGAAAATCATAAATTATATTTTGCCTAGTTGTATTCTGAGGCATAAAAATGTTTGTTTGTTTTTAATTAATCAGTTATTAAAAAATTTTAGGTAATTGATCAGAGTCTGTATTGGTTTATTACAAATTTATTTCCGAAAATAACAGTATAACAAATGTTATTATTTTATTAATTAAAGATTTGTGAACAAAAATATTTTTAAAATTGAAAAATATTAATATACAGGGTTTCTCAAAATAGATAATTGACTCTTTCAGAATAGATAATTAACTTTTTCAAAATACTTGATTGATTTTTAAAAAATATTTCATTACCTTTGCAAAAGCATTTTATTTTATATAAACGTCAAATTTATCAAGAAATGCCAACTGGTTAATATCTATTTCTAATAGGTATCTTGATTAGTTAAATTGAGCTTCAATGTTATTGATAGTTTTTTCGGATTGGTTATAGAGATATTCTTTTGATACTATACTTAAAACTTTCTATGCATAGGTGAATTGATTCTATAGATATGTTTTGATTCATATTTATTGCTGTTTACTGTTTGATATTTCCAAGGGTGATAGAGCAATATTGGTCAATTTTTGTTTTAATAAAATCTTTGATTTCTTTAGTTATCTCGCCTATTCTTCCAAATTTTTTCTCGCTAACGAATTTGAATTTCCGAATTATTGATTGAGTCATGTTGTAATTAAGAATTAAATCGTTAGAAAATTGAGCAATCGAGTTGCCTCGTTCGTGTTTTTTGATTACTAATCCCAGAATTGCATTTGTTGTGAAATCTTTTGTTAGTTCTTGAATTTTCCATAAGGTTAGATTTATTGATAAAATAATGATCTTTTTTGAAAAAATTGATAAAATATTTTTGAAAAATAAATGAAATATTATGAAAAAATTAATTAAATAAACTGAACTCTGTAATATATTTTATTTTAACACAATACTTATTCGAATCCATGACAAAACTATTTATTTTTTTTAGAAATATATACAATTATAAAATAACAATGTGTCATGGAACTTTTAATTTTCGCGTTTTTTTGCGCCAAACCAATTTGCTATTTTTTCTCTAAGTCAATGTCACCGCTTCTAAACCGCCTGATCCATTCGGGAAATGAACTCTCAGCTATTGTTCATGTCGCCATAATTTTTGTAAATTAATGATTTTGCCTCTGTAGATGCTTTGCAATGATTGAAAATGAATAAAAGCGGCGAAGGTAGTGGTAAAATGGATAAGCTACATCACTCAATAAAACTCAATTCCAAACACCTACGAAATTTTGAATTTTCGATTTCAATTCATCCATTTTACCACTACCTAAATTTTTAAAACAAAAATCTAAATTCAATGTAATAAACTTTTTAATCCTAGAAAATGAGTACTGAAATGACTGATAATGTAACTACTAATTTTTATTGTGATAGTTTTAATATATATTTTAAGACAAAAACAACATTAACATCATATTTAAGATAAAAAAATCATCTTAAAATAATAAATAATCAAATCAATATTCCAGTGAAATATTAATATAGAATTTTTAAAATTTTTATAGAAATATAATATCTTTTATTTAATAAGTAATATAAAGCTTAAATAAGCATAAAAAGAAAAGATAATTTATTCAAAATATTTTCCATCGTTAATAATAACTTTCCCATTTTTCAGAAAGCTGATAGATTTTTCGAAAAAAGGAATCCACATCTTCGGTGGTTGTCTAATCCGGGATCCATTGTTCAGTTTTCTCAAAGAATTAGAAGCGCTTCTTGGAAAGTAAGTGTGCCATCGACCGAAACAGGTGATAGTCAGAAGGGCGCAGTCTGCTGAATAAGTCCCATGGGGTAGCTTTTCGATCGAAGTAACTCTAACGCTTCCTAGCTCAAACGTACAGTTCTCGGTATTTTTCTCGGTACAGCTCCCCTGTAACCGTTTCACCTTGCTTTAGTAACTCATGATGGATCACATCCTTTTGGTCCAACCTGCTTAGAAGAGCCTTTTATCCATGAATGTTACTCACAAATGCTGTTTTGGAGGACTGTCCGGGATCCCTTTTTTCTTTTGTTTAGGGTTTTTGAAAAAAATTATTTTTTTGGTGTAGGAAACTTTTCCTTTTTGTCAAGCAAGCAAAATTTCACTTGTGACTTTAATTTATTCTGTCTTTCACCTTGAGCTCCTGTAGTACCAATCTTCCTACTTTGTATACCTTTTCCATAGCTTTAAGACGTCGGTTAATTGAAAATTGAGAAGCATTTAATGATTTAGCAATATTAGTTTGAGTTTGGCACGAATCTTCAGGCACCTTCAGGCTTTTAGGTATTGATCTTTCGTTTTTTATGAGTGCTCTTTATTTTCCACCATAAATTCGCCCTTAGTGAAAATCATTTTTTGCAAGCGGCTTTTGATAGAGCATTGTCCCCGTAAGCCCCAAAAAGGATTTTGAGTTCAGCACTGCAGATCTTTTTATAAGAAAAATGAAATAACACCAGTTTGCGTAAATGTTACTTATTTGGTATATAAACTGACCTCTAAAAAAAGGATAACAAGAAGATATAGTTAAAGATATCAGAATATGTTTAAATAGATATATAAATATAATAAATAAAAAGATTTAAAATATAAATATAAATAATTCCCATCTTTTTTTAAAAATAAAGTCATTTGTTTAAAAATAAAAAAATACTTATTTCAGTCAAAATATTTTCCGATGACAGCTACCTCTTTTATTAAATTTTAAATATAAAAGGGAAGATAAAAATTAATTTTAAATATAATGATTTTAATTTTATTCTAAAGCACTTGAAAAATAGATGATAATCAAATAAATCAAAATATAGGTTCATTATTTTTAATGTTAATTAAATATTAGGGATCTAATATAATTAGGATCTCCTAGTTAACAAAACTTCAAAATATTTTTTTTATTAACATGCAAACATTAATTGATTAAATATGCTCCATCGGTGTTAACTACTCTCTGCCATCTATCTACCAAAGAATGAATACCATCGGCATAAAATTCAGTAGGTTTTTAGTCACAAAACCTTTTTAATTCATTTCAAATGTCTTCCAGGTTTTCTTTTTTTTTTCTTTAAGAAAGTGAGCTATTGAGATGTGGCAAGACTTCATAAATGCATGGGATTAAGCATTATCTTACTAAAGAGGAACCCCTTTCTGCAAACTAAGCTAAATCCTATTTTTTGAAGAGCGCGATGTTAACTGTCTAGTTTTTGGCATTAATGTTTAAATTAAGTAGTGTAGCCATTTTTCAAGATTTCCCAATATATGACACTCAAGCAATCCACCAAACACACAATAAAAGCTTTTTTGGAATAAGCCTGGTTTTGAAGACGTAAGTGGATGTTGACCAGCCAATAACTATTGCTTATGATTATCAGGATTAATGTATTCAATCCACGTTTATTGGATGCCACAATTCCTTTCCAAAATGACTCTCGATCATATCCTATGAGGTTTTTTAGTGTTTAGTTTACAACGATTTTTGTAATATTACAATATATGGTACATCAAAATAAAGTTTCTTCGTCAATTGGATTAATTTCTGATATATTGACTATATTTTTGAGTTATTTGTTATCTGTTTTTTGTGTTTTTGTACAAAAATTTTTTGGCCACCCTTAAATTTAGTTATATTTATAAATATATTTATTATTTAATCAAATAAACTTATGTTTATTAAAAATAAAAACTATAAAAATTGCTCATCAGTATGTTATTACAGAAGAAAGTATAATTAAGTTTAATATTAGATAAGTGCATTAGTTCTCGCTGTTTGTTTAAATTAATCATTTTATTATTAAATATTGCAATAATTTGAATCTAAAGCTAAGGCTTGTTATACATTGACATTAATAATTGAAATTAATGATGTATCATTCAGTTTATCGGTAGAGCAATCCTAAACCAAGCGAATTAATATAACTATCTTTATCCCAAAAAAGCACATTTGTGGGAAGCGTTACTTTTTTGTTATAAGCTTATGGTAATCATGCTCTATCCGAAACATTTGCCGAGATTGGTTTCAGAAATTCAAATCTCGTGACTGGGGTTTGGAGGACACACAACGTTCAGGTCAACTAAAACGATATATCGAAACGTTTAGGCATTTGTCAGATACTGCTGAACAAGCAAAAGACAGAGTAAATTTTAAATCGTATAATTACTTGCGATGAAAAATGCCTTACTTATGAAAATAATAAACGGAAAAGATCGTGGGTGAAGCGTTGTGGTTTTGCAGTTTCCATCCCGAAACCAAATGTCTTTTTTTGGATCAAAAGGGAATAATTTATTATAAACTGTTAAAAAATAGGCAAAGGGTATTGGTTATTATTACCAGCAACAGCTAACAAAATTGAGACAAGCGCTATAAGAAAAACGGCCTGAATAGACATGATACGGTGTTGTTGCAGCATGATAATAATCGACCGCACACAATAGCAAAATTTGAACAGGAAGTTTTACCTCACTTGCCATATTCACCCGAATTTGAACCGAGTGATTACCACTTTTTTCACTCAATGCAACATTACTTTCCGATCAGCTTTTCCGAAATATTGTGGATACCAAAAGTTCGCTTGACTTATTGATCAAATCTGAGGATATGGAAATCTATTTGTTGCCCAAAACTTGGGACGTGTTGTTAAGAATAGCAGACGCTATTGTGAATGATATTTCATATAAAAATAAATGAATATTGGCTTTTTATTTAATGTTTTTTTTATTAAAAAACAATAAGAACTAATGCACCTACCAAATAATTCAGATAGATGTATTGTGAAAAAATATTAAACTAGAAATAGAGATTTTCTTTAACTAATCTAAAATCGAAAACTTTTTGGAGATTTTTTCCGCCGATTAGATAGGGCGTGACCTCCTCTACTACTGTAAAGTCTAGCAGTTTCGATTCCTGTTGCACTGTCACATATTTTCCTGCTCATCACGCTGACTCCAGCTCCTTTATCCAATAAGCACTCGAATCTTTGTTCCTGTATTTCCACCGTGATACTTGATCTGCCACTCATCACTTTCTCTGTTATAAGAAATTTGTCTTCTTCCGTCACTGCCCCAACTTCCATACCATATATCTCATCAGTAAATCTTTTTTAGAAATTTCCAGACACTCGTCCATCCTTCTGTATCGTTCGAAGAGCCTCTTTTGGAATCATCGTGACGACGTTTAATATAAGGCTCTCAACTAGTCTTTTTGGTACTGGTTTTGTTCTTCTCCATAAATGACCGACTACTTGTCTACTTCCTCTTCTATTGCATTTAAACAAATCTTTTTCAAATATTTTCTCACTTTTATTTTTATTATTAATTACAAAAAAATTTTAAATTAAAAAATTTAATAATTTTAGAAACTTTAATTTAAAAATCAAATTTACAAAACTTAATTTAGGAAGTTAAATATACTTTGTTATAAATGAGATCTCTAAAAAATTCAAAACAATTTTTCAAACCACTCCTTATAATTATACCACCCAAAGATATGATAATTGTTTTTAGTTTGTAAATTTATAACATTATTAATTTTGAAATCATGTTTATCTGCGACTGATAATATTGTAAATTTATTTTTCAAATCAAATGTAATTTCTCTCTCTAAATATCCTACTTTATTTTTCCATTTTAATAAAATAAATATTTTATTATAAGAATTTAAAATTATTATCTTTACTTTATGTTTTGTTTATGAAAATTTATGTTTTGATTGGACTTCATTAATTAATTTAATAAAAATTATATATTTTATGTATAATATAGCAGTGCTTTGAAGACTGTAAAAACATGAAAAAGGATAGTTGGAACACAAAAACTCGGATAAGTTTAAACCCTGTAAGGTCAGTGCTCAAAATGTCCAATAACATTGGTATTTCTGAACCCACGATGAAAAGAATTTAAAGAAGGCCTCGATTTAAAGTTTTGCATTTCCATAATTATTGTTTGTAAGTCGAATAATTTAAATAAATTATGAGGTCATGTATATCAATATAATCAATAAAAACATATCTAGACATATATGATTCCAAACAAACTTTACGCTATAATATTTTAAATATCATAAATATGTGAGTGGTGGAAACTTATGCATACCCCTAATACTTTTTTTTCATTTTGCCTTCTATAAAATTAGAAATAATACGATACTAGCATCACAAATTTATTTGTGACTCCGGATTGTTTCGTTTGTATTCTAAGATGATGACAAAACAGTATTATTCAATGAGACCTGTAGAGATTGAAAATCTATAAGCTACCTATACTTCAGCAATCATATTAAATATACTAAACTGCCTTTTGGTTAATCTTGTATTATTGCTCCGTTTTTTTGATAAAAACCATAAATAGTGTTTCCTAACTGAAAATACTGAATACAAACTTTTTCCAGTAATAAAATAAAATTCATGAAGACGAATATAATATTTATGTAAAAATTTAAAATCACTTACGATAATAGTTTTACTATAAAATGGGGACAGTTAACCTTAAAGAAAATACAGGGTGCGTCAGCTATTTGAGGACAAAAATTGTTAAAATATATCATGATAATTTTTAGTGGCGCTAATATTGATTTGCAATATTCCTTGATAAAATATTAAATAATTATTTTTTAATTCAGAAATGGAAGAGATAACTCTTGAATTAACACAAGAAATGAAAAGGCGTGCAGTTATTGTTGCATTAGTCGCCGGACACAATGACTTAGAAATTTCCAAATTTCTTAATGTGACCAGATCGTTTGTCAATAAAATTAGAAAGGAATGTTTGGCATCTGATCGAAATGTTTCCTCTATATCTAAAAGAAAAACATTCCTCACGTTCAGATATTGTCAGAAATGTTAATTTTTTTAAAAAGTCCAGGATGTTGTTCATGAAAGTCCCGGAACATCAGTGAGAGAAGTTGCCCATTGACTATCGATTTCTGAGTCAACAGTAAGACGAATGGTACATACTGATTTAAAACGCAAGTACTACGTCATGAGAAAAAGACATTTTGTATCGGCAAAAAGCAAAGAAAATCGTTTAATCCGCCCGAAATGACTTTTTAACAAAATCAGGCATCCTAATCATCCAAACATCCTATGGTTTTTTTCTGATGAAAAACTTTTTACTCAAGATCAAAAGGTTAATAGGAGGAACGATTGATGGCTGTGTTCCAGTGCTTCCCAAGTTTCCATCATATTTAATGATATTGGGTGTTGTGAGCAACGAAGGTCATGTTATGCCTCCGCATTTTTTTCCACAGGGACTTAGAATATTTGCATTTCTTTATATCGAGTGTTCAAATACATATGTGAAGCCCTGGATTGAAAAAGTTACCCACGGAAGGCCTTATGTGTTCCAACAAGACTTAGCTCCCTGCCATACAGCATTAAAAACACAAAAATGGCTATCGCTAAATTTTAACGACCATATCACTCCAAACTTATGGCCACCTAGCTCACTCGATTTAAATCCTTTGACTATTTCGTATGAGGCGCCATAGAGAAGGAAACGAACAAACATCCTCATCATACCAAAGATTCATTACGGGCTTCTATAAGTTTTGCTATGATAAATATGAACATAAACCATTTGGTCGCGACCTGTAAGCTTTTCAGAAGCTGTCTTGAAGCTATAATTGACACTGAAAGCGATTTGATTAAATAAATAAAACTTGTGTATTTAAAACAAATAAAGTTTCTAATATTTCTTAAAAATATACATTCTTTTCATTAAAAATATTACTTACCTTTAATATCAATTTTTGACCTCAAATAGCTGACGCACCCTGTAATACTATAATAAATAATAATAAAATAATAATTTATTTAGACTAAATTTGTTCGTTTGAATACTAAATAAATAGTTTTGAAATCCAAACGGTTATGATTCAATTTAAAGAAGATTTAACTGGGGATCACACCGAAAATGTTAATGTCATCACAAAAAAAATAAAAAGAAGATTCAAGAGAAATATGTCTCGAAACTGCGGTTATTTTTAGGCCTAACGAACTATTATCGAGAACAATAATCGATTATCCTAGACAAGACAGAACTTTCGTGCTAGATACAGATGCTACCTTGAATGCCATAGGAGCTTTGTTGAGTTAATGGCTGGAAGATTGAGCCAAAGCAGTAATCGCCTACGGCTCAAGGCATTTGTCAGCACATGAAGTGGATTACTGCGTGACCAGGATGGAGTTGCTGGTGTATAAATTCGTTTTCCATTTTGAGCAATCTCTATATGGTAAGTGATTTTTAGTCCGACCATAAGGCCATAGTATTGTTGAATGACACAAAAACCTATCAGTCCCTAATTCCAAATCTGACTAACGAATTTAGCAGAATTCAATTTTGAGCTCAGATATAAGAAAGGCGAAGAGCAAGAATTTCGGGAGGTTTTCTGTGCGCAATGCCAAATCCACCATGAGTTGGCAAAAACCGAGAAATCGAGAACCCGTTATATTAATGTATTGAGTGAGATGAGTACTAGATTCGAGGAACTTCAGTTCAGACAGGATAGTGACCAAATGGTTGTGAAGTTTAGAAAATATATTACAGAAGGAAAACAGGATCTGTTGTATATGTTTAAGGAAAATGATCTTTTACGAGTGAAACATGATTTGGATGTCATCGGTAATCTATTAGTTGTATGTCAAAATACTCTGAAGAAAGTAGTAATTCCTGGGAGTTATGTAACGAAATTTGTACATGCAATCCATGGAGAACTCTGTAAATTAGGCAGAAAAAAATATTATTTAGAGGACCATTATTTTCGGCCAGCAATGTGGAGCTCCATTAAACGTGCCTGAAAATCTGTCTGATCTGTGAGAAGAGGAAAATAGATCAAACACGCACCAAAGAGGTTTTGATCCCGAGACGTAGTAAGCATTTTCTGGAACAGGTTGTGGTAGATATTGCTTTTATGGAAAAGTCGAAAGCTAGTTAAAAATATGTCCTTGTCATTATGAATCGTTTTAGTAAGCTCGTGAACTTGAGCGCGTTGACTAAAATAGATGATATAACTATCTACAAAAAAGTTATGAACAACTGGGTTTGGAAGGCCGAAGAGTATGCAATTTTGAGATCGCTTGACTGCAGCAGAAATGGAAAGGTATGAATATCAAGCAGTAATTCAGTGTTCCCTGTAAACACCAATCCAATGGTCTTGTGGAGAGGATAGTGAAGAACAGAACTGGCACTAACTGCTACCGAAAATCGAGTTAAGCATTAATGCCACTTAGCAAAGCTCAACAAAATTCTCACCGTTTGAAATTTTCTACGGTCACAAAGTGAATATCCATGCAGTATTTGATGAGGTTATCGGAGTTGAGATTAATATTACAAAGGAAACGAAAGTAAATTTGGATACATCTGCAGACAAAATGGGTCAATTTGAAAGGAGCAAATGCGGGAAACGAATTTTCTCGATTGGAGATTCAGTGCTGATCAGGGTAGAACCACAAAAGAGGAAGAAGAATGATTTTCAATATGAAAGGCCCTGCGAAATTTTACGTTACTTATCTCCTCATCAAGTGGAACTAAAAGATACAGATGGCATCAAGCAGAATGAATCAAATAGCTGAAGAGATGGTCGTCTTCTTGTCCGAAGGGCGAGTTAGACTAAATTTGTTTGTTTGAATTTTACATAAATAGTTTTTAAATCCAACTTGTTATGATGCACTTAAAAGAAGATTTAACTATAATAAATAATAATTAATATAATAATAAAATTAGTATAAAGAAATAAATTGAAACGACACTAGCATCAATAAAAAAGACTTCAGCTTAAATTACAGAAAAACATATTTTGATCTTTACCAATTGATAACTCTTAAATTATCATTAGTGTTTTTATGACTACAGATAAGAGGAATAAAAATATATTTTTTATAAATTTTGAAAATTTTAAAAATATATAAAAATATTTCTTTTTTGTCTGTCTGAAAGAGACTGTGGGTAACATGAAAGAATGATATAGGTAATACAAGCAGATTAAAACAAGTTTGATGGAGCTATCTCATATTAGAGAGACATTCAGTCTCGAGAAAAGATTAATATCACACAAAACATTCTTCCGTGATAAATTCCCTTGAATAATAAAATTAAATATAAAATAAAAGACTGTCTCATGCTGCTCTTCTTGTAACCTGGTCATTGTCATATTTCATTTTATAGTTAATGATACAGGATAAGTTTTAATTAAATTAAATTTATTTTTAAGCTGAACATTATATGTTGTTTAAGACATTATCAATATTGTTTCATATTCTGAGAATAAAAATATAATAACAATAATAATAATAATAATAATAATAATAATAATAATAATAATAA
>JBBMKC010221960.1:0-12151 GCA_037834085.1 Bipalium vagum
TTATATAATATATCATAAGAAATCTCATAAGACATAATGCGACAAAAATTTATTTACGGACCACACAAAATCAAGAAATTTTAATTCTATTCATTTTATATGACAGATACAATTTTTAGACAACATCTTAATATAAGTTTTAATTAAACAAACTTAATCAAAGCAATAGGAAATAAATCTGCCTAATATGGTGGGTAAATTAATTTTGTCACTTATGATTCTTGCAAAATCTTTGTTGTAATACTGACCATATGCAATTTCGTATTGTCTTGTTGAAAAAAACTGCCTGGAAATGTTTCCATTAATGGAAACAATACAGGTCTCAAAATTTCATTGATGTATCGAAGAGCATTCAAACTACCTCTGATAAATTCAAAGGATGGTCTGAATCCAAAACAGATGCCACCAAATGC
Organism: Bipalium vagum; assembly: GCA_037834085.1. Taxonomy (NCBI): domain Eukaryota; kingdom Metazoa; phylum Platyhelminthes; order Tricladida; family Geoplanidae; genus Bipalium; species Bipalium vagum. The sequence goes on from JBBMKC010221960.1 coordinate 414, forward strand.
CATAATTTCAGGTGTAACTTCCTCGTCACTTGGTAAAATCAAGCCAATATTTTGTCGTTTTCCACAGAACGGTTCAATTTCAAGCGTCCATCAATTTGTCTTAAACAGAATCTAAACTCAGATGTCTTGATAGGTTGTTCGACTAAGTCTTGCGGCTTTATGACATCGCTTTGAACGATATGAGACAAATACTAATCAATATTCGATATTTGCTGAGGAGCACCTTTTTCTGAGGTTCATTTTCCAATTTGACGTCGCATAAATCGGTTTTTAACAGTTAGCATATGAAGTTGTCTATCTTCATGCTCGTTAATGTTGCGATGTTATTCACTGCCAATGAAACAGTGCTACAAGCCTTCCTCACATCACGTATTTTGTGTCAGTAAAAGAGTGAAATGAATTTTTTCTGAAGTGTCTTGAAATTTCACTGAAACTTATTTTACCTTCATGAAGTCTTACTATTCGATCTCTTTCAAAGTCCGATAGTTGGATGAAATATGTTTTTCTTATTTTAGTCATATTACTAAATCTAAGGAGTACTTCTTATCATCCATGAATTATTTAGTTACCTAATAATTGATGCGTATACAAAAATGTTGATATCTAATTAAATGAAATTGATTAAACAAGAGATGCAATAATTCCGATACAATTCATTAAAATAATAAATGGCGAGTTTATATTGAAAATGAGTATGTATTTTCTTATTTAATTTGTTTCTAATCTTGATTTAAATAAGTTGTAAAAGATTTTCAGTAAAAAAAGATTTAGTCAGTTAATTCTTTTTCAACAATTTGTAACATATATTTCACTTAATGTTTTTAAATAAAATTATACATTATTATTTAAAATAATAAATGATTTTATTTAAAAAAATAATTTTTAATAACTTTCTTCAAGGAATCATTCATTATGCCAAAAATTAACGGATTCAAGCATGACGCCAAAGCATATAGGAAAGTAACGATGACATAAACATCACCAAGAAAATTCTTCTTAGCATCCATGGATCTTATAATCCCATATGGAAAATAGCCCACAATAAACATTATAAATATAACAGCAAACATTTTTGTTATCTTTATCTCTCTTTTTATTCGATTATTTAATCTATAAGACATTCTTCTGACGAAAATCAGAATTAAAATGAAACATATTGTTATGACAACACACGGAACCGTAATAGTAAATATCACAATAAGGAATAGTTTTAAGGAATCCCTAGAATCATAAACACATCTCAACAATCTTGAATCATAAACCGTCTCATAATTAAGTTCAGCAAAGTTATTTGACATAAAATTCATCAACAACCGATTGATCAACATTGGATATATTCTCGAAAGAATGATCACTGAAATAGCATAATGAGTTTTGTTGATCTTGAGATAAAACGACGTTTTCACCACAAACAAATACCGATGGAATCCTATAAAAACATGATGGACCAGGCTTATTGATACTAAGATCATACTTACATCTGGCACTAATGAACATAGCAAATGACCAAATGGCCATGAATACAGTAGGTAACTAATTACAATTAAAGGTTGAATTAGGAAAAGATTGACTATGTCATTAAAGCTCAAGCTGAATATGAAAATGTTTATTATCTCCTTATGAAGGATCTTGTGTTTTATAATCACAAACATGATTAAAATGTTTCCCACTATTCCAGATGTCGAAGTAAGTAGCATTATTATTCCAGTAATGAAAGCGAATATTTTATTTGGAGATGAAATCGTTGAATTCATACCTGGAATTGTAATATTTGTAGATTATGGGTGGGAATTTTTAGATCAAAATTGCAGGGATTAATAAAAGAGATAAAGAGTTTTTCTTCAAATTCATTCGTTGAGTATGAGCGAATCAGTCTATACGCAAAATACCACCATGAAATAAATACAATTATCAAATATCTTTGAGGTTTTGAATAAAATATGAAAAATAAATAAATAAACCATTTCAGATTTTCTCACAGAGAATCAGTAAAATGGTAAGAAAAGGATATTTTGAATGAATATTAAATAACCACAAATAAAAAATTTAAAATGTAACTTTTTAATGGTTAAATGATATAATTTATGCTTTTAATATTTAACTGATTTCTTATTTTCAATAGGTTAAAGAAGATCATGCAATTTATCTGCATATTATCACAGAGAAAAAATATAAAATAATAATAAAAATAAAAATAATAATAAAAATAATAATAATAATTATTATATCCGTTGGTGGTTGTCGGAAAGAAAGTTGGATATATCCGAATTTGTGTGGATTTCAGACGTGTAAACGTATGGTGAAATCCACAGAAAATACAGGTTCCCGATGCCAGGCATGCAAATGCTGCTGGATTGCTTGGCTGATTCACAATATTTTTCGTCAATAGATTTGGACCAAGCCTATCAGGGAGACTACTCGCAGACAAGGAAGCAGAAAGGAAATGATTCAAAAAATTATTAAAAACTTAACATTGTTTTGTGATCCAAATCATTTAACATTTTGTACAAAACTTTAATTCAATGTTGTAAATTCAGTGATCCTTTAATCTTTTATTATGTAAATCTTTTACAAAACTTTATGCCTGTTATTTATGTGTATGTGTCAATAATTGATAAATCCCGAGAAAAATAAATAAATTAATAAAATATAAATAATATTCACAAAAATAACAAATAAATTAAAATAAGAAATAACGATAAAAATAATTACTAAAAATAAAAATACTAACTAAATAACAAAATAAATAACTAAACATTTATATAAAAATTAAATATGGTAAATTTATATTGCTATAAATAAAAATATGTAGAAAATATTATTATAAATTAAAAAGTTTTTTGTTAAAAAAGACACCAAATAATATATCAACACTTGAAATCTACAGAGAACTCAGGTTATCAAATTACGGTGTAATCAGATATTCTTGCGATCGTCAAAGGAAATTTATCTGAATTAATATAAAAACAATCAACTTCAAGCAGAAGGAAGAAGGAAGATCAAACGAAGAATTCAAGTCAAGAGACGAAGCATCTATTTATATAATCGAAATATATTCTAGAGCAAATATTTCATTTATATTCCGATTCTGGAATACTAAAAAGGAATGTCAAAGGAAGAATTCAAGTCGAGAATCGAAGCATCAATTTTTGAAGATATACTAGAGCAAATATTCCATTCGTATTCCGATTCTGGGATACTAAGAAGGAAGTTTATATTTTAGCAGTTTACGAGTACAGAGAACTTCATCCAGCTTTCCAGAACCAAAATATAGTTAATATTAATTACTTCTTTTATTTTTAATTCAATCATAAATAACAATTTGATTCCAAATTGGATATTGTGATTGCTATTTAATCCATAACGTCTTAAAATAATATCGATAGGATAATTGGATAGTTCCCCAACTATTTGATCATTATCAAAATTAAAACCTTTTTTGTTTTTTCCCATCTTTTCTCTTCTAATGCCTTCTATACGTATAGTAGGGCGGAGAGGTGCTTGTTTCTTTTGAGGGCTCTTGATGCTAGGTTTTCGAAGACCATTCTAAAATCCTTCTTAAAATCTTATCTTTCCGGGATTTATCAATATAATAATTTATTTATTTGTTCAACAAAGGTAAAAAATATATATTTATAAAATTAATATCGTGTCTTCATTTGTCTTAGTGAATAATTCTTATTTTAAAGTATTATTTCTTATTTGAACACGAGCGTAACACACTCTAAATCCTTCTGATTTCAATAAATATAACGAGCCACGTTAAGTTTGGAGTAAATATTCATTCTATTGAAACCTCATTCTATCTCAATTTAATTTAAACTTAACACTATTATCAAATGGAATTGACGGATAATAATCAATTACAGAATTTATCACCAAACAAGGCCAATTTATCTTCAACCGAATGCCTTTCGGACTGGCAACGGCACCTGCTACCTTTCAGAAACTGATGCATGAATTGCTTGATGGTTTGCTGTTCAAGAACGTACTAGTATATTTAGATGATATTCTAATATAGTATAGTATAGAACAGTGGTTCTCAAACTGTGGGTCGCGACTGCCGTACGATGGCTATCAAAAGGAAATATGATAAATCGTTTCTTTGAGTTGAAAGATGAAATAAAGTCCTTCCTTATCTACTCATGAATTGGGATATTGTGTCACTAGAAAAGAGCTGTTATCAATCTATGAATTTGTTCTCCACTTCAAATAGTATTTATATGGAAAACAGTTCATGATATGGAAAAAATCACATTCGGAAAACAGGAGAACCGATCAACCTTAAGCCGTTTAGACAAGTGCTGAACTTAAAGAAAAAATTCGAGACACTATCAAGAACCTATACGATAATGGGATTATTAAAAAGTCAATGGAATACACCATTGACTTGTGTGTGGAAGAAATAGAAGAAAGATATCAGTTTATGTTTAGATTTTCGACGGTTAAACGCAGTAATGGAAAGGTTGGCTTTCCCGATGCCGAACGTAGAAGAAATGTTAGAGACTGTTGGAGACGCAGAGTATTTATATTCTATTGATCTAGAAAATACTTACTATCAGTTAGAACCGGATGAAACGTCAAAGATCAAGACTGTTTTCTCTATCAAGGAAGAACCATTTGTTTCAATAGGATGCCTTTGGAATATCTGCAGCTCCTGGAACCTTTCAGGATATAATGGCAAAGGTTGTCGGAAAAATAAAAGGAGCAATGGTATATCTTGACGACGTACTGGTGTTTACTGGAACCGATGACGAACATTACCAGGGTCTGAAAGAATTACTGAGAAGTGTGCGAAAGGTGGGATTAAAGTGCCATCCAGAAAAGTGCCATTTATTAAAGACAGAAATTAAATTCTTGGGCCACGTAGTGAATGGAGAAGGCTTACAGACGGACCCCTCAAAGTTGGAAGCAATTAACAAATTTGAAAGACTGAAATGTGTAAAAGGCTTAAGAAGTTTTCTTTGCATCTGTAATTATTACAGACAGTTTATTAAGGAGTACTCTAAGAGATCCAGACTTTTGGAGAGAGCGTGTGGGAAAAGTGAAAAGAAGCTGGTATGGACACTGGAGATGGAAAACGCTTTCGAGAAAATGAAAATAGCATTAACATCAAGTCATGTATTGTGTGTCCCCGATATTAGGAAGGAGTTTATTCTTGATATATATGTCAGTTTCGACTTGATCGGAGCAGTCCTGTCACAGTTGCATAAAAATGGAAAAGAGCGAGTGATTGCATATGGCTCTCAATGTCCAGCTATGAGATGGGATACTGCACTACCCGAAAGGAACTGCTAGCCATCTATTATTTTTGCAATCATTTTCAGCACTATTTGTAAGGAAGGCAATTTAGATTGAGAACAGGCCACAAAGCCATCACCTTCATGATGAATACGAAGAAACCTATCACGTCGCAGTTCCAGACATGGATCAACTACTTAAGCGGATTAGATATTAAAGTCGAGTATAGGAAACAGAGGGCACACACAAACGCAGAATTTCTCTCTAGACCCAGATGCGAGTGCACGAGGATGCCATGTCCGAAAAAGGGAAGGTAAAATTGCTGAGCACAGTACAAGAGGAAGACGTTTCAGACGGGGAAAAGAATTTGATATGGAAAACACATATGGGGCTGGCTCATGCAGGCATTGAGAAGGTTGTGGCATACATGAAAAGGAAACACGACATAAAGAATTTGCGGAATAAAGTTCATAGAGTATTGTCAAGGTGCGAGGCTTGTCAGAAACATAATGTTGTAACATCATCGACAAAGGAGGAGCCAGCGAAATTGGAAGCATCGGAGTTCTTCAAGAATATCTACATCGAAATCTGTGGGCCACTAGCGGAAACCAGGAGGAAAAAAATATTCTTGGAATAATAGATCAATACAGTAAGTACATCTGGTTAACAGCGGTTAAAAGACAAGACGAGGAAATGATAATTGCAGTGATAAAAAATATTTAGGTGCTCAAGTCTCGAAGTTGTTTGTGTCCAGGAAAATGGCAGAGTTCGCGAAGACCATAAATGCTGAACTAAGATTCTCAAAAATATCACTTCCATGAAATAATAGCTCATTATTACCATGTCTTTTCAAAAGATAATGAAAATGAATTACTTATTTTAAAAAGTTATTAAAGATTATCTTTTCTTTTTCATATTCCTTTATAAAATATTTTGCTTTAATTTCTTGAAAGTTATAATGCCAACAATCTACATTATTACATTTTGATAAATTCTTTTGAACAGTTAAAAGTCTTAAATTTTTCCAATTATAACAAAATTTTAAATGTATTTGATTATCTAAATTAAATTTTAAAATTGGCAAAAATCTATATGCCAGTATTTTCCTTGATTTTCTCAAGTCATTCCATCAAAAAATTGAAAATGAAATCAAAAATATAAAAATTCAAAATTACATCAAAATAGTTCTTCTGAATGTCTAGATTCTCTCTGTTCTTTTAAAACTTTATTTAAGGTAGTATATAAATTTTGTTTAACATTGAATTTTCTTTTTTTCTATTTTTATGATTATCATTATATTTTATTTTATTTTCTGGTATATTTCTATGTCATTTAATATGGGTTAGATGAAAATATTTACAATTATTTAATTTTGAATAAAAATCTGTAATTTTTTTTATTTGAAAACATTTTTGACATTCTTTTGTTTTTATTTGAAAAGTAAATTTTTTTATTTAAAGCTTCCATTTTATTGATATTGAAGTTCTCGTTCTCCATTTTTAAAATTAAAAACTTAATGTTTATATGATATAGTTATTATATTTAATATGTCTGTATGTGTCACTCCATTCATTATACTCAATAAAGGATTAATAAAAAAATTAAAAAAATGAAATTTTTAATCTTCCCAAGGAAAAAAAAATATTCGATTTCTAAATAATCGTAAATATCTTGTAATTAATTTATTGTTATATTTTCTAATTCAGGATATATATTTTTAAGTACATATTTTTAAAGTTAAAATATTGTTATCTATTTCACTCATTTTTAAAAATACTATTTATATATAAAAAAATTTAACTTAGATGACATTTATTAATTTCATATAATTTATATATCCATTCATTACATGCATCACATTTAATTTGATGTCCATGGGGATACGTTGTTATTCAATCATTATCAATTATTCTTTTATCCTCAACCAAATAAAGCTTTGGTTTTAATAAATACCACGAAGAACCTAATTAGTCCACAGTTTCAAACTTGACTAGCCAGTCTATCAGAATATAATTTTGAATTGAGGTACAGAAAAGGCAAAGATCATTGTAGCGCTGATGGTCTATCCAGAATCTCCCATGTGGTGTGCTCTCAATGCCAAACGAAGCATGAAAAAACCAAGATTGACAAGCCAAAAACAAAATACATCAGTGGTGTTCATAATATCACCCCTCAATTGAAAGAATAAGAAGCGAACAGAAGTCCGATAAACTGATATCTGGATTTATTATGTCTTTCAGAATGGAAGAGAGAATACCCTGAAGAATTGAAGAATAACAATTTGTTTCATTTGAGAGATAGCTTGGATGTTACCGATGACTTGTTGTTCTTATCAAGAAGCGAACGAAATCTTATCATTATCCCTGAAAGATTTATTGATGAATTTGTGATGGAGATTTATGCCAACCTGTGTCATCTTGGTAGCAAGAAAATATTCAACTATCTGAAAGATCATCACTATTGGCCATCAATATGGAATTCAATCAAACAATGTTTAAAAACCTGTGATGTTTGTGCCAAGAGAAAAATTGATCAAACGCGCACTACAGAAATCTTTATCCTGAGAAGAATCTCACATTTCATAGAGCAAATAGTGGTAGATGTAGTCTTTATGGAAAAAGCAGCGACACACTACAAATACATGGTTGCCATTATTGACCATTTTAGTAAACTAGTGAGTCTATGTGCGATGTCCAAATTTGATGATAAATCAATCTTCAAGGCAATAGTGAACAATAGGATTTTTAGATTTGGCAAGCCGGAGAGTATTTTAACAGATCGAAGGAAGAACTTTGAGAGTTATTGGATTCAACAAAAATAGAGAGACCTCAATATCGAATGTGAATTCAGTTCACCTTATCAGCACCAGTCCAACGGTCTAGTCGAGCGAGCAATCCGAACGATTCAAGATATGATAACCACATCTCTAAAAAGCGGTTTTCAAGAAAAAGACTGGCACAAATTGCTTCCAAGAATTGAGTTTAGTATCAATGCTACTCAGTAGAGCTCAACAAAGTTTTCTCCTTTTGAGATTGTATTGAGCTATAAAGCCAATCTTCATTCTGGCAGCCGTGACAAACCTATCCAGATACAGAGATCATTAGAGAAGCTCGAAGAAACTTAGATGTTGCTGCCGATAAAATGAAGAACTTGGAAACTGATATTAGAGGTCGACGTGAGTTTTCGATTGGATTAGAAGTATTGCTACGGAAAGAGCCGCAAAACAGAAAGAAAAATGATTTCCAATATGAAGGTCCATACAAGATCACAAACTTCCTATCCCCACATCAAGTTGAACTGACAGGTCCAGCAGGAATCAAAATGAGGAGACTTGAATGGCTGAAGAAGTGGCATGAGTCCTAATTGAAGGGGGAGTTACGTGTTTCGTAATTATGTTTTGTTTAAATAGATAATTTTTATAACTCTGACGTCTTTTCAATCTGTAGTAAAAAAGAACTAACTTTGAATATTTGTCAATTAAAAAAATAATTAAATTCAGAAATTTTTAAAAAACTTACCTGTGCAACACAAACAAATTAAATAAAAGACTATTCAAATAATAATCAAAATGACAAATAAGGTTTATTATTTAAGGATATAATTTTTTTCTATACACTGAAATATAGATAAGCCCTGAAGAGAAAAAATCAAATCTATTGACTATCTCCCTATGTGAATTTCTTGATATATATTGCGAAAAGGTTTTCAAAAATGTGTGAGAAACAATTTTCTAAACACCATTCATAACAAATCACATAAGCTTTAAACATCTCAATAGTATCCTCAATAATAATGTTGTAAACCGCTTTTGATACAACAAAATTAAATTTCTTAAGAATTTTTCTTAATCAATCCAATGGGCACATCGTGTTCTTCACATGTCTGATTTTGGATGTCAGGTTAATTTCACTCTTCAGCGAACTATGACAAGTATTGAATTTTTTGAACGAGAGATTCAAAGTTACCTTGTGCAATTTCCATTATTCCGATTTGATTTTTATTCCTTTGTATTTCCTTTAATTGATTTGTGACTTCATTTTCATTCCGTTATTGTGATATTTTGATTCAGTCACTGGGAATACTAACGGTGCAAACAGAAACATTGATTTTTTGTGTGTCAGTTTTCGAGTCAATATTGAATTGATTATTAGTTTTGTATTGTTGTAATTGAATAAAAATTTTAGTTTTACACGTTTACTGTTCTGCCTTTCTTATCCAACTAATATATCTTTGAAGCCAGAATAAGTTCACATTTTGGTTAATAGTTTTGTGGAGACTTCCAAATAGTTTAGTTTCCAAATATCAACATGTTAAAACATCCCTCTATTAATGAAAAGTTTTGAAAATAACTTATTAAGTAAGCTTTGTTTATTAAAACTGAAATTTATTATTTTTTAAATAATCGTTTCAAAATAATTATAAATATAAGTATAATACTTTATTTTTCTATTTTATTAACTTAATTATTATTTAGATTGTAAAAATAATATGAGAAACTTCAAGAAATTACGCTGGATATAAGGAGAAAGAAAAATGATCTATAAGCAATTAGATAAGAAATAGGGAACTGATGATAGCATTTGAAAAAGAAAATAAATAAAATATGGAACGAGAAGAAGAAAAATACAAAACAAAATCAAGAGGGAAAGGAAATTCTAATGATGATGGGATTGCCCCACAAACCTGCAAAAACTATTTTTTTTGTTCAAATAATTATTCATAATATAATATATTTATTTATTTAAACTCATCAATTTTTATATTAAATTTTTTTAAAAAAATTAGGCAGAATCCCGCCGCATCTTCCAATTTTTAGTCTTTTGTCCGTAAAGTTTCCTCCTGTCCAAAAATAAATTGATTAGGGATTCGCCTACGGTTTTTAGTTTTCTTTTCTTTTGGAAAATTTTTAAGAAAGGTCTGGACTGTTTTTCCATTTTTGCTTCTTTTAATGGATTATTTTCTTAGGTTGATTAAAAAAGTTTTTATAGCGGCGCCCTTTTTATTCTGATTTTTGTTCTGTTACTTGGTCGAGGTTTCGTGACATTATTTTCTCTTATGAATGCATTGTCTGTGCACTATTGTTATCCTTCCTTTTCAATAATCTCAACTACATAACCACTTTACTAATCTAAAAGAGAAATTCGAACCCATTTTTCGTCCTCAAATACATGACTTAATAAAGTTAATAAAAACCATTTACTTTATTATGAAGTATTGACCCAGTAGGTCACTACTTAGTCAGAGGATATTTTTTAATAATAAAAATAATACTACATTTATAATAATTATGTAATATTATATTTATATTAATAGACTTAGAAAGTAATTCACATAATCGGACCTTCTGTGTTGGTTTTTAAGATTTGAATTGATTGTTCTTTTTGATTTCGAAGTACGTTGACTCATCTGGCTTTTTAATATTGAGTAGTCCTGGGTGTAGAATTCTGGCTTTTAATTTTTTTCTCCCTCTAAATGGTTGGGTATTTATACTTATATGACGCACTTCACTCATTAAAGTAAATCTATGCAGAATTCTGTTTAGTTTTATTTTTATTGTTTTGGAAACTATTTGATATACAAAACTTTATTGATACTAAATGACAATATAATTGTATGAATTTACAAACCAAGACTGATTGCTGTTTCAACAATCCTCTGTAAGAAAACTTTCCCAAAGTTTAGGATTATTTAAAGGAAGGATATCTTTTCGCACTGATAAAAATATCAGTGTTTCAAAAGCCCTCAAAGATATACAATTCAATTCACCACCCTAATTAGTGTGTGAAATGAAGAATGAACAAAAAGAATTACTTGGTTTTAGGGTTAGACCCTAAAATTTACTTTTAAGATAATTAATTAAAATATTGTGTAATTCGTTAAAATTACCAATTGAATGTTTCGATTTTAATTTTCTTTATTTAATTATTTAATGTTAAAATAATTGTGTAAATTACAAATTATGGAAAATTTATTAAAATGATAATATAATGGGTATAAACAATTTACTTACTAAAGGCCATAAAATTTGACAATAGGTATTTTTGATCGACGATTTGTTTATATCGATAATTTGAACTGTTCTATGTGTGATGTTAGTTGTGTGGTCTGACTAGGAATTTTCTTGAATCGTTGATTTTGCTTTTCAACTTATTTAAAGTTTTTTTTTGTGAGTCAACAAAAATATTGATCATATTTATATATAATTTTTACTAACTACTTTATTTTTAGTAGCAATTTTTTACTTAAAATAATAAATTGAATATGTTTTATATATAAATCTTTCCAATAATAACTTTCTATATATAATTTTTTTACAAAATCTATTTTTAGTAAGTTATACTAGAGTGGTTCTCAAACTGTGGGTCGCGACCCCATTTGGGGTCGCGGAACATTTTTTGAAAATGTAAAAAAAATTCAAAGTAAACTTTAAAATGGTCAAAAATTAAATTGAACAATGTTAATGTTAATTTTAAAATAATCAAAGTAATATTGAAAAC
>JBBMKC010221971.1:0-12150 GCA_037834085.1 Bipalium vagum
ATAAATATTAAAAAAGTTAAAAGCATTTTAATTTTAAATAGAGACTGGTAGGCTCTGTTTTGTGCTTTAGGGTTAAGAGGTATTCATACATTCTCCGCACAGCACAGACTCTGTCCCTTTTGATTACCATTTGTAAAATCAAAATAATGGTAAGAGTGGTAATACAAACCATATTAACAACCAGTGTGCTGGGCTCAGAAACAGGGTCGGTTCTCTTGCTATTAGTGCTAAAATAACAAAATCATTTTATATATGAAATCTAGAGCGCATAGAAATTTCGGTCACGACCTGGTTATTAGCAGGCGTAGGTAGAAGATAGATTTTCCCTGAAATTGCTTACAAAAGCGACCATCGGATATGAAGGAGAGTTCCACGATCCCAATCCAAGTAGTAACCTTGAAGTTACTTTTTCTAGCGGTATTATCCATCGGTGGGATCATCTGGGTTGTGATTCTAAAAATAGAAATATTATTTTGAATAACATTTTATATTACATTGTATACATAATTCAACGATAATAATAATTATAATTTCTGAATAAATTAATTAAACTAGTCTGTGTAGTAAATTAATTTTTACTTCTCTCATAAAAGGAAAATCAAATCTTATTGTCATCAAAGGAAGTCTTATTTCAATGCTTACCCTGTTATCCGACATTATATCAAACATGGAAAGTCCATGTGCTAGATGAAAAGCCCATTTTTTAAGACAGTTTAGCAATAGAACACACTGCAAGAACGTATTCATGCAGTGGAAAAAAGATCACTTTCACCATTTCTTAAAACATCTCAATCATATGTGAATAATCCATTTTATACTCACCAAAAATTGATGGTGTTTGGTTTTTTCAAAGAATTTTGAGGCAGCACACTAATGCTACTTATTAACATCCTATCCCAACTTCTCATCGGTTTCGTGACAAAATTATGAGTGAGCTTAAAAGATTAAATTTTAACCTCATCACCAAAATGATTCATGAGGTTCTTGCTCTTGGAAACCCAGTTACTCAGACTGAGCTTTTCACTGTGCCATTTGCAGTGCTGAGGGAGAGATTTGCATTGAAATGTAACCAAATCCTATAAAAGCAATATCCACGAATTTCTTCGAATAAAAAATATATTATTATCACTTCGAGCCCAAATCAACCAGTTACCCAGCTAACAGCAATTCAATCTACGACCAATATACACCTTGTGACTTCGATTCAGCTACGAGCAATTCAATCTACAATCAATATACATCAAAAACGTCGATCAACACTCTACAACAAAGATTCAATCTGCAACCTACAACTACGATCAGTCTATACTCCAATCCAAATTTTTATTATATGCCCCATTAAATAAAGTTTATTTTTATTTTACTATCAAATTCTAAAAAAATTTTCGATTCAATTTATAATACAAATTTTATTACTTGTCTTATAATTAAGACAAAGTTTTAATTTAACCTAATTCGTGATTATTTGTATTTTTAAATTCTAAAAACTTTTTCGAGTTGATTTTTAATACCATTGCCATTACTTGTCTTATAACTAAGAAAAAATTTAATTTAACTTAATTTGATTTTCCTTACCTTTAAATTCTAAAAATTTCCGAATCGATTTTTAATACAATATTCATAACTTTTCTTATAATTAAGACAAAGTTTTTAAATTACTTTTAATTAAAGCTTTAACTTGATTTTTAATCAGACTTGTTTTGTAGACAAAACAAGATTTGATTTTAATAAAATAAATAAATACTCAGACCTGAGGATCATCTAATTTTTTACTTTTCCATTCCTTTTCCTGTTTTTGCTTTTGTTTTAAACTCACATGCTAAGTAGGGCGGTGAGTTAATTTGTTTTTCCTATTCGAGGACCTCTGAGGCTAGGAGCGAGAGGGCTGTTTAACCCCTATTTTAAAGCTAACCATAAAATAATAATTCACCATAAAATCCATCAAGGACGATCACTCGCATCTGTTAAATCCCTTTTTGATATAAAATATAATTTTAAAAACTTGAAATCGATTTAGTCATTTTTATTCGATTTAAACTTTATTATTTTAAACATTTTCACAACAATAATATAAAGCAATCTTCGTCGCTAAGACCTAATAAGCTCCATCTTCTATAACCTTTAGGATCTTAACAATTGCTTGATTACTTTTATTATATAAATTGAGATTTTTTTATACATATGAATTGTAATGTAAATATGAATTTGTAAACTTGGGGAATGATTTTTAGGTCAAATATACTTAAGATGTTTAGATTATTACCAAGATATTAATAAAGCTAATAGTATGCGAAAAGTAGACAGACTTTACATACAACTGGAGTTTAATTAACTGTAAATAATGCGATTTTACTGATAAGGAATAATTTTAAGTATTTTTTAGAGCTATCGATATCACAAGTCACTACAATCTTTAAGTAATTAAGAGTGAAGTTCAAAAGAGACTAAAATTTAAAAAGAATATTACACTTTATATATTTATTAATAGAAATATCAATTATCTTACGGACAAATTGTTTAAATATTAATATCTAAGACAATATCTTACCATTAATTCAAATGGTTGGGAAAAATTTTTCTGGAGCACCTTTTGGATTCCAGTCTCATAGGTATAAATAAGCAGTTCTTTGATATAAATAAAAATAATCAATTTTATTTAAAATCAATATTGATGTACTTTTATAAATTTTATTGGAGATTAATTAAAATTGTATCTTAATTCACTCTCTTAATATATTGATTACGTATTTTATTAAAATTTCAATGTTAATAGTTTTTTTTATAATGTTATCTCATCATTATCGTAATTTAACATTTGATTATTATATTTCTAATTATTTATTTTAAAAAGATTTGATCTATCCTGTGTGCATCCTAGACGTAAAGTTCCTGGAACATTTATTGGCTTGCAAAATCTAGATAATGTAAGAATGATTGGAAATGCTTCATTAAATATTTTGATAAAATTTACCATTTATTAAATTTATTACCAAAATATTAATAAAGTAGATTTTAAAGGATGGTATACTATACTATTAATTCTCTAATGTCCACGTAATTGTAATTTAATGATGAGATGAATGAAGTAACATATATATTTAAAATGAAAGTTTTTAAAATCTTAGTCGAAAATAATGCACATGTCTTTTATTACATATGAAACACCATTTTGTTGAGACCAGTTCATAGTTAATATACCATAGTGTGCAGATGGCAGGTCTGGCCAAAACAATACAGATCCGTTGTGCAACTTAAGGAAAGGCAACAATATCTTCTGAAGGCAATTTTCCACATAAACTTTTTGATTAACAGTTCCTGTAGAAATGAAAGATTCACTTTTCCTTACAAATTGCCTGCCAAATTAAAAATTTCTTAGGATATTTATCAAGATTGCATTCATTAAATTTATCGGAAACATTTCCCCGTTTATTGGCCATATAATGTTTTATCCTGATATCTGCTTAAAGTCTGCCTTTACATAGGTATCATCATCCAAAATCACAGTCGTCTTTGTGAATAACTTTATCGTATAATTTACGTGCTTTGGTTTTGCTAATTTATTATGCTTTTCTGTGCGATTTGATGCAACATTAACTTTATATGAATGCAGTCCAGCTTGTGTACGGATTTTTGTACGTAAGATCAAGATATTCACTTTTTATTTGCAACATCCCTCACCGAAAGTCTTCGATTACGTTTAAACGTTTAAAGGCTGCAATAACTGTTTTTGATTTTTGTGGTTCGATGTATCATATTTTTAGGCCACTTTCATCCTTTTTTCCACAGAAAGAGTCTCCTTATATTTTCCGACAACCATGTAACAGGTTCATACTGAGAATTCTAACAGCCGAGATGGTCTGTGAAAGGAATCTTAGTCTTCTGGATGTTGTTGGACCAATCTTTTATGAAATATCATAACTAAAGATGAGACACCATTGAATTTCTGCATTCCTTACTCTAAAAGAGAGTCAAAGTAATGGGTTTTCTAAAATGAGAAGCCGTCTAAAGTTTTGCATCTGAGAATTTCACATCTTAAATGTGTCATGTTGACCGTCTTTTGAGATAGAAAAGGAATCTTGAAGCTAGATTTTACTGAAGAAATCATAAATTCCGATTACTACAGTAATCTGGATACAAACCTCGCAACCAGGATCTTTATTTGCTCCATGATAACTCTCCAATTCACACATCAAAGAAATCACAAGAAAAATTACCAAAAACTGAATTTGTGTAGCTGGACCATCTTCCTTATAATCTAGATCTAGCACCAAATGATTTCTGATTGTTCAACCATCTAAAGAAGCATATGCGACGAAAAAGTTTGTTTCACATGATGATATGAAAGATAATGTGACGAAATTCCTCATGGAGAAGTATTAAAATTTCTTTGTAATGGGCTTTAATGGAATGGTCGACCAATAGAAAAAATGTGTCGATGTAAACAGCGGTTATGTATAGAAATGAGACCTATACATGGACATGTATTGTTAATAAAAATTTTGTTCACTTATCTTTATTATTTCTTGGGGAGTCTAAGTACTTTTAAGCAAACTTGATTTCAGGTTGGACAGACAGGTTATGTTAAAGTGTGTAGAGACTAATATTTTTAAGAAAAATTAAGACTGCTTCCAAAGTAAGACAAGTTAATATCGGATGTTGTTATTTATACATAGGGAAAGCGCAACATAATTTCAATTTTCAAATTAAAGACCATTAAAAAAAGGTTCCTTTGCTCACCAGGTTTTCCAGTTTGACACTATTAATTGTTCACTTACTTATCACTATTATGATTTTGAAATACTTTTGAGTTTTTTTGCTACTTCATATCTCTGATTTTCAGTTAATTTTTTCGACATAATTTGAAGTTTGAAATAGTAATATGAGATCTTGATTATTTAAAAAAACTATTTAAACACATTTTCAAGTTAAATAAATAATGGGAGCATGAGATTAATTTATTTTAAAATTTGCATTAGATAACATGAAAATATTTAAAATCACCCCTTAAAATAATTACTTTTTTGGCATTCGAGGCTCATTTTTACACTAATAGTTAATATGAAAAAATCGAAAATTTTAAGTAATGCCAATAAATTGAATTTGTCCCCGAAAATGATGCGCCCCTAGTACCATGGTATATAGGTAGGAAATTAAATTTAGATTGTTCATAAGATTAAAAATATATGAGACAAACTTTATCCAAAGGTTTTTAAAGCATTTAATAATCAATCAATTTATTAAATAATGTCCACTTTTCTTGCCAAAACTTGAAAATACATCTTGACTGCCAAGTTAATTGTGTTGGATTTTGTTGACAGTTCATCTGTTATTTGATAAATTTCAGAAAATTTTTGACAGAAGTTTTCTACATGCATAATTAAAGGAAACCTTTGTTTGTTTATTTAGACAAATTGGTAGTTCTTATTTCTATTTTTGTAGATATTTTTTCAATTAATTTGAAAGAATTTCCAACAGTTTATAATGACTTTAAAATAATATTGACAATTACAGCTGAACGATATACTCCACCTAAATAAATAAGAACACGTTCTACAACGATTGTAAAATTTTTTTTTTAAAAATCGTTCTTAGCAAATTAAAATAATAAATTATTAGCGTAATTAATAATTAATAATTATTTATTTTGAAATACAGAAAATCGGCCCCGGGTCTTATATTTTTGAAGACAAAAAAAGTCCTTTTAGTCAATCAAAATTAGAAATTGATTCAAAGAAACCAGGTTGGAAAAGAAGTTACATTTTAGAACAATATTCAGCCATACCTTATATTCTAAACAAGGATCTCTATTTATCAAAGCAAGAACAAGTAAATATATGAACTTTATCTTAATACAACATTATAATTGTAAACTATCAAAGTATAAGTGAGATAATCATACATAATGAAAACTAAGCATAAATAAAATTTATTTTCTAAATAATGGATTGGTCGAAAGTATTGAGACAGAATGCTTAGCTAAACATAGATAAAAAAACATGCAAAAAATAATATTTTATATTGTTCTACAGATTAGAAAATCTAATTTTTATAGATCAGAAAATATTTTATTATAATAGATTATCATTTGATAGATAATGACAAAAGTCGATCTTCACAGACGTATATATGATTTGATTGGACAAATGAAATGTTAGTTGTGGCTAAAAATCATTACACTCCTTAACAATTTATTAATTCAAACCTTTTTCTGTTTTTTTCACTTTGCAATTAAAACAAATGAAATTATAATACTTTTCACCTATAAAATTTTCGCATTTAATTCGAGCTTTAAAATTTATACTTGTTTTTATTAAAAAATTAATTTACTCTTTTATTCAATTATTAAAATCTTTTAGCTCAATATACTGCAAATTAAATTAAAAAATTAAATATGTTACTCAGATATTTTTAGCTTCTCACGTGAAGAAAACTGAATTGGTAAAACATTTTCAACTGAAAAATTTCTCATATACAACGATCTATCGGATCATCAAACGCTTTAAGGATGGTATTCCATGTTAAAATATGGCAAGAAAAAGATGTCCAAACAAATTAAACAAAAAGCAGAAACAATGATTCAAAGATTGAACGAAAAATAATGTGGGTGTGAGTCAAAGAAAAATTCAATGTCTCGAGTACTTACATTGATCGAAATATTTAAGAATTGGGTTTAAAATATTACAAGAGACAAAAAGCGCCAAAGTACAATAAACTGCAAATGTCTACTAAGTGTCGAAAATTAAAAAGTTTAACAAAAGAAGAAAAGAAAAGCAAAGAAACTTCATCGTGATGGACGACGAAAATATTTCACATTTTCGTCTTATAAAATGCCCGGAAATGCAGGATTTTATTCATGCGACAAACAGACGTGAAATTTAAATGTAAAGAGAAGTTCTCATGAAAATTTAATGTCTGGCCGACTCTTTTTTTGTTATAATTGGTATTGTTTTCTTGTTATTTTTGCGGTGTTATATCTCATCATTTCATCAGTATCATAAAAGATTTTCCATAATTTGACCACATATTTGATATTTTTCGTTCCATGTTTTCTTCAATACCCCTCGTTTGTAATAAAGTCCATAAACAATTATTTTTACAAGTAATATTAAAATTTAGTAATTATATAAAATCATAAAAGTATTTTACAAAAAAGATGAAAAATAATCAGTTTCACGAACATAAATCCGAGAGTATGTATATTTATTGAACATACCACATAGCACATATATGGAATAAATTAATAAATACATTTTTAATTTTGATTAATTTGTTACAAAGAATGAATTAAAAAATATGACATGTCAAAAAGATTATTTAAAAACTTATTTATTACCATTTTATTAGTTTTAGAAAAATATTTTGATGATCATGAGACAAATTGTTTTTCTTTAGAAGCGTAAGCTCGGCCCAGGTCACTATACCCTTGATAATTCAACTCTCTACAAGAAGAATAATATCAAAGGAGTTATGTCTGCAAAGGAACCAAGATTTTTAGAAGATCATAATGTAAAATTAATATTTTAAAACTGATAGTTTTATTTTATAAATTTAATAAAATTACTTAAATAATAATAATAATAATAATGATAATAATAATAATAATAATAATAATAATAATAGATAACAAGAAATAATCCCAAAATTCATGATTAACGATATCGTGCTAAATCAATTTTAAAAATGTGATAAGTGCTTTAGTATTTATAATGCCAAAGTATAATTAAATTGACACATATTTAATATTTATTATCAGATTTTTCATCTTGTCACAATGATTCTCAGTTCCTGATTGAATTATTAAATTATTTTTTCCATCCCAATTAGTTTATTGCTATTTTTTACTTTCATTTCTCCTTTAAGAAAAATAATGGGTGTTTCATTAAAGACCATGCATTTTCTATTTTGAATATAAACTTTATTTAATTTCATTTGTTTTAAATTTTCGATTTTTCATTTATTAATGGTCACCATTTTAAATATGCACCAATTTATAAATAAGACACAATTGCAAATAATTCAAGTTCAATACCAAAGTACTGTTATAATTATCTAACTGGAAGAACAATGGAACATCTGATACAAATTTTGAGTCAACATATTTGCTTATGAATGCTACGATAAATAATACAAAGAAATGTGTGGTGTACAAAAAATTGCAACTGTTAGAATGTCCATTAAATCAAATCAAAATGAATCGATTCGGCTTCGTTCTCATGAATTGAATATCTTCCAAGCATATATACACTTTCTCAAACAACTGCAAATATTTGGCAATTTTTTGATTCTTCATCAATAACTATTAAAATGCTAACCATAAAAAATCTTTAGCCTATAATATCTTAATATGTCAAAGCTAAACGCAAATTCATTGTAAAGTTATTGATATTCAAATTCAATAATGTCATTTACACAAGTGTTTTTCTGCATCTATTAATATCAAATAATTTTTTTAACCAGATTTTTAAATAAATATTTTAAAAATATACTTATTTTTGGTGCAGATAGACGTAACTAATTTTAATTTTTAATTATTTAATCTTAAATTTAAAATTTTAGACAAATAATATTATAATAATGAATTGAATTTTCGTATAGTCAAATTGCATAAAGAGTATGTATAAGTTTTTCTACAGTTTGTAACAGTTCTAAGAATAATTTAAACCAATCTAAGAACAAGGACGTAAAACCAAAATGTCTGAAATTGATAAAAAAACATGTTATCCGAAATATTATATCACGTAAATGTGACACAGCAATTCAAGCAACAAAAATGTTTCAAAATCATTTAAATATAAATGTCAGTCCACAACAAAGGTTTGTACAACAAAGGTTTTCAGCCAAAACATAAAATCAAAAAACCAGTAATTTCCGTGAAGGATCAAAAAATAATTCGCTAGAAATCAAAAGATTGAACAATTGATGATTGGAATCGTGTTATTTGGTCTGATGAGAAAAAGAAAATTTTGGTCTTATTTAACCCAATCTGAAAGAATAAATGACATATGGGAAAGAGTTGAGGAAAATTGGAATAAAATATCAAAATAAGAATCTACCGTACCCATTGAAAGCATGCAATTTTAAAAGCAAAATGGCGCCATACAAAATATTGAACTTAGATAAAAAATGTAAATGACATTGTTCAATAATCAATAACTTTTTAATTAATAAATGTATAGTCTCTGAATTTAATGAGATTATAGAATGAAAATTTATTCCCGTATGGGTAAATTCTATGATGATTTGACAAGTATTACAAAAGTTATTGATGAAAAAACACAAAATTGCAAAACATTTCCATAGTAGTTTGAGTAAGTGTAAATGCATTCATAAATTATCGCGATCAATTTTAATTGAAGAGTTTAAGCCGAGTATTAAAGGATAAATGGACATGTTAAGCTAACAGATATGATAAAGTCATTTTGCAATATGACAATGCTCAATCGTACGTTTTGCTACCAGTTCAAGTATTCTAAAAAATCCTTAAATGGAAAATTCTAATCAATCCGCTTACTAAATTCTGCTAAATTTTTACCAGTACTCAAATAAACTTAGAAACTCTGGAGAATTTTTAGAAATAATTTTAATTAAATTATGAAATTAAAATGAGAAGTAACAAATAAAATTGAAACAGACATTGTTTCAATTGACTTCAAAGCATGATCTTCTTGGGGTGCATTTCTGCCTTTGGAGATGATTTTTATGGCTCACCATCACAACTTGACTTTTTGCGGACCTCATTGTCATAGACAACCCACATTTCATCATCAAAGTAATATAATATTTATAAATAGTATAATACTTACCTATCTCAAAATAAAACAGTAAAATATGAAAAAAATCTAGTAAGACTATCACAACAACTGAATGATTCCAATATTAAAAAGACCATGAAATTTCTTGCTAACCCAAAAAATAACAATATTAATAGGACATTGACTTCAATTCAATTATGAATATGTTACATAAGTTTCAACAATAAAAACTTAACTAAGTTCGACTATTCACAATTTGAATTTATGGAATATTCTTAAAGTCTTTCCTCATTGATTCTGATTCTTAATTTATTATAATTTTATGATTGAAGAAAAGTATAAAAGAAGGGTGAATGTCTTCGAACCATAAAAAATCACCTTGTTATTTTAAAGACAAAAATATCAACATTTATTTAATTTAAATTTATGGTCAGTTTCTGTAATATTTATTAATAATAAATATTTTTAAAAATGCATGGCACTATTTCTTGTTTATTTCTGAAATCACAAATCTGAATATTCAAAAATTTTTATTTATCAAATCACTGCAATTCTATATTGCATATATATAATTTAGTATAAAATTATATATTATTAAAATTCATTTTATTTTATAATTAATTAAATTAATTAATTCATATATACATTATTCATTATATTATAATATAGAACTTGGAATAAAGTAATATAATATTTTATATTTTTTAATTTATTTAAATTTTCTATTATTATTATGAAAACCATTAAATTATAATAGTCTGAATAATATTAAAAATGAATATTTAGAGAAATTAAATTAAATAAATGATTAAAATATTGAGAAACTAAACAGCCTATTAAGATTTATTCAAGAAAATTTTTAATGATTATATAATAAACAAGAAAACCTGCGAAGAGTCCCAAAATATAATAAAATATCACTTCCATTGCTTTAATCATAAATTCCATTTTTTCTTTAAGGGTAAATCCATTTTTCGAATTTATTTCCATAAAAATTGATTGATTTGTGCTGTGGTACTTTAAAAAAAATTGTTATCGCTATAATCGTCAGAAATTTGAACTCATATACCTTGACAAATGTTGGCAAGTGGAAACAGATGTTGCAACGAAACAGTTTATAATTAATCTATTACTAATAAAATTCTACTCAAATAATTAAAAAGAATAATAATAATGATATTATAATAAATAATCAAGAGAACAGTTTTAATTGCACATTGAAAATTAATATTGATATTTTTAATATATAAAGTAATTAAAATCTTTTATAAAACAATTAAAATCTTTTTTTCATATTTAAAAAAATCAATAATATTATTAAAATTATAAATAATTATTATAAACTTATATAATAATAATTTTTTGAAAAATAAATATTATTAGTTTTCAAATTGATATTTTTTATGAATTAAAAATTATTTAAAAATCTTGTTTTTGTTTATTGGAATTTCAATTGGAATATATTTATTAATCAATAAAAATCTATTTATAATAATCTATTGAAATATAAATAAATAACTGATTGCTTTAAAAATTTTTAATTAAATTAAATTTTAATTTATCAAGGTTTATAATAATTTTTGATTAATTTATAATGTTAGGGTTTTGTTTTACTGTATCATTTATTTAATACCAAATACATTTTGACAGATCTGTTCTACAGAGTACAGCAAAGTTTTTTTTATATTGCATTTCATTTTATTTAAATTCCACAGCTTTAAGATACAGTTGTAACTTGATCAAAAATATCATTTTAGCCACCAATTGCTATTTTATTTTAATCGAGTTCATAAAGTGCTGAAGCAAAACATGAAATTTTTAATGTGTACGGAAATCATATTTTGGTCTGGATTACTAAAAAAAATGGTACATTCTACTTTCAAGACATTCCACATTCCTATAGGTTATCCAATCTCGATCTTGATCAATTGATCACACTGATGAAAGAGAACGCTGTCAAACATACAGAAATTTGTCTCCGAGAATGAACATCTATTCAGTAACAGTCTTCAGCTACCTCAATTCAAGTTAGTATAATCAAAAACCATATCGGCTGAACGAAAAAATCGAAGAAAGTATTTTAAAAATTACAGCTCAAAATCTTGCCAGACAGTAAATCTTGCGATTTCTGGAATTAGGGGTTTGAAAAACTGGTTGAATGTTGGAAGAAAGTCCTAAATAATAACGAAAATTACATTATTGATTTATAGAGTTTTCATTTCAATTTCGTCACTAACGGTCAAAAAAATTTTTTTTGCATATCAATTTCGCTACTAAGGGTAAAAAATTTTTTCATTTCTATTTTTCACAAAGGGTAAAATAGTATAACAAAGCACATTTAATAAATATCGTAATTAAAATAATATAAAATCAATTAAATAAACAAAAAACATCCAAA
>JBBMKC010221982.1:0-12150 GCA_037834085.1 Bipalium vagum
ATCATATAACGGAACATTAACATATAATAAGTGTTATTTCATTGAAAATTGGATACAAAATACGCAATCTGTATTGTATGGATCTGTTAAATCAAATTAAGCACAATTTATATTAATATTTAAATATCTTTTATTATTATTATTATTATTATTATTATTATTATTATTATTATTATTATTATTATTATATTTTATTTTAATTATTTAAATATTTTATGTAAATAATTATTGTTAAAGAAATAATATTTCCCTTCCGAATTTATATCCTGTGTTCGTGACTTACTCAAAATAATTGTAAGGTAATTAAATAATTTTCCTAGAATTCGACATCGGATTTTATATTTTATTTTTATTATGCAAAATCTGATACTTTCAAGACTGAATACATAAAGTTATGTTATGAATATAATATTTCACTATTATATATTTTTATACTTTTGTCTTGTCTGCATTTTATATTTGTCTATTATTGTAAATTATTATTTTTATTATTATTAATAATATATTTTTTTAATGAACAATTTTACAGACCACAAGTTGATATTTTTATTTTATTGGTGAAATAAATAATGAAATGAAGCTAATCAATATTAAATAGACAGATAAGTTTGGATATGTCTTATTTATTAATAATCTGTGTTAATATATTTATAAATTAAATATTATTATTATTAAATAAAAAATAATTCTACAACGTTAATAAGTCTTCATAAAATCAGCAATACTTCTTAATGAAATTTGGTAACGAAAAAATAAAACTTTTGTTTTAATTAATTAAAAAATAAGGATAAAATTTATTTTGATGTTTCAATGATTGTAACTAATCGAATTTTTAATATTTTTAACAATAAAAATATGTTATTGGTAACTGTTGTTTTAAGGTAAAATTATTATTAAAAGAAAAAACTAATAATAATTTTATTATTAAATGTTATCAATAGTTTTATGTAGTAACAATAAATATCCTTTAATGGCGATTATTAAAACGCTTAATTATCATATTAAACTTAAAAATAATAAGTTTCATTGAAATTGTAGTGTATATTTTTGTATTTGATTTGTTTTCATACGCTATCTAATTTATATAAAAATTTTTAATTATTAGATTGGTCGGAAAATTAAGACAGTTTTGACATTCAACTTAAAACTCAAACAAATTATGGTCAAATGAAAAAATGAAATAAAAGATATTCAATAATAAATAGTAGTTTATCAATTAATTTTATTTCAACAAAAGTGTAACATTTGTTTAAATATTACAACTTGCTCACGGGAAAATTCAAAAATGGATAAAATACGTTTAATAGAAATTTATATTTATGAATTTAAAGAAAACCCACGGAGCTGAAGAGACCAGCCGAAATATCAATGGTACATTGGATTAGGAATCAGTCAATGACCGTAGTATACTTCTATGGTTTCAACGCTTCCCAGATGGAAGTGAGAGTCTTGGGGATGGTCGGGGACATTATCTTTCAGTGGAATATGACAAATCGAATATTTTGGATACGTTCAATCTTAGTCTCACAATTTGAGAAATTGTAGAACAGTTCCACTTCAGTCACTAAATAGTTCTGGATCATGTAAAATTACTAGGCTTGGTGAGGAATCTTATGCTTACCTCTTCATTAAAATGAAAAATAACAAAATCTTCTTTAAGTGTGCTCGTTCTGTTTTTTGCGTAATATCGGTGATCGTTTTCTCGAGCACATTGTGATGTGCGGAGATGATTGGTTCTGTAGAGTTAGTATAAAAGACAATACCAAGCGTTCATCAAAATGGATGAATAGTAGTCGAGCTCATAACCACTTACTAAAATCAAAAGGTCATCAAAAGGTCATCAAAAGAAGGTCATACTAATTGTTAGGTGGTATGCTGGAGAATTATTCACATCAAATTTATGGCTGCAGGCCTAATAAGTACAGCGTACATATATTACAAAGAAAATCCATGTACCAAAAATCGCAAATTCTACAAACGAATTCGATCATCAGAATTTTTACAATTCTATATTGCTCTCCCACATGTTGCGCAAACGACGCTGCATAAATTATTCTCAATGAGGTAAGTAATCTTGCTTCATCCTCCGTTCTCTCCAGATTTGCCGCATTTCAACTATTATTTTTTGGCACTTTGGTATCTTCATCAAAGATAAAATCTTCGATTTCGGCCAAAAATGCTTTCCTTCAATTTATTGATCATAGAGATAAAAATTCTGTGAATTGGATAAATAAGCTTATTTCCTGTTGGTAAACATGTGTAGACTTCAGATGCTGCTGTTTTGACAAATAAAATTTATTCAGATTTGAGTTTTTTATGTTTAAAGTTAAATGTTAAAATTGAACATTGTTTTCCGACCAACCCAATAAAAATATTCTATTCGTTTAATTACTTTTTTACCAACACCGGTTAATGCACTAAAAAATAACGGGCTAATGTAGTGATCACTCGTTTAAGTATTAATTGCAAGCAGAAAAGTAATTATTACTATGGAACGAGAATTTTATTCTCTCAATGAAATTGTCTCATAACCGTAAAGAAATTTTTTCGGGTGACAATGGGATTAATTGAATTATTGAGTTTTTTGACAGCCATTCAAACTAAGATTGGAAAAACCAGTTTCAGGCACTCCAAGAAATAATAAATGGCTTTGTTATCTTAACAATACGTGGAACTTTTAATACATTAAACTACTCTCGGGCCTATAGCGCAGATGAACAGATAGCTACAACCTATGCTTCTATTGTTGTCGATCGTTATTTAGATTCTCACAATTACATTGTAAGGCAAAAATCCATCAATTTTCTTTATTTATCATCTCTTGGGTTATTTTTATTTTCCAAATCAATTCTGATGGAATATTGCTTTCTGTTTCCCATTCGTTCTCGTTGAATAGGACGAATCTTGATTAATAGGAAATGTATTAATCTGATGAAATAATGTAATAATAGTTATTAATAATAATTATTATTATTATTAGTAGTAGTAAGAAATAATCATACCAAAGGGGATGAGTCTGCATCAACAATTAATCTGGGGATATATTGCATAAAGGCTATAGTCAAAACCAAAATTTAAAACCGATGCTTTGAACCGACACAATGTGTGTCAATGTTACCACTTAACACCCTCAAAATTTAATAATGAACCCTGACAATTTCAGCTTAGAATTATTTTTCTCCCGAGAATGTATTTTCATCAAAGCAGTGTCAGAACGTCACTTTGTTTAATTAGTAAGATCGAAGAAATAGATGTGATCAAAGTTATATTTTATTTGATAATGATTTTACATAATCTTCAACAGATTTGATAGGAAATACACTTGCTGTACAAATCATGTCGACTAAAGAAGATCTTTCTGTTGAAGAATATATAAAATACCATGGGGAATTATTTTTTAAAATGAAATAAGCAGCTAATTCTGTTCCAAATGTCATTAAGCGCACTATAACTGATTAAAGAACGAAACTCAGGAATTAATTTCTTCAGGTGATGAAGAACATGAAAAATATGGGATCAAAGCAACCAAATCGTAGCATCACCTCTAGTTTTCTTCACTTTCAAAATTAAGTATAATAAAAATTTGTTTTCCCTTATTTCTCCATCCCAATTTTGGAAATGTTATCTTTAATTAATTAATTGTGTTTGTTATGTGACTAAATTCGATTGTTCTCATTAAAACAAAAACCAGTGCACACTAATTAACTATTTTCCTATTTTGCTATTATTTTGTCCCATCTGAACGGTAGTTTTTGAAATCCGTCAGAAAAACGATTCGTCTTTCGAAATAATCTACTCGTTGAGCTGTTTTTTAATTTTTTCATAATTGTTGAAGTGCTGCTCCGAAACTCAGCGTACCATCGATCAAAATGATAGTTAGATCATTGTCCAGTGAATACGATGTGTGAGGTAAAACAAACCAAATAAGGTTATCCAAACAGTCTTTCACAAGTTTTGCAACATGTAGCCAGGACTGCTGGAAAATAACTTTGTAGTATCTCTTTGTATATTCTGGTTGTTATCTTTTCACTGTTTTTCTTAGGTTTATCAATTGTTGCTTGTGAAATTCGATTCTTTTTTTAATAACTTTTGATACACTATACCTCTTAGTTCTAACATATACAGACCAAATCAGCTATCTACAAACTTCTAAATCATTCCAGCATGATTTATTGATCGTAGAAATTTCAGCATAAGCTTAACCTGCTGTCTTTTTAAAATTGAATCTGAAATTGACCATTTCTCTGAAACTTTGTTTTAGCTAATCAAATTTTGAAATTTTTAATTGAGTTAAACAAGATGTTATTGTTACAATTGCAAATGTTTATTAACGAAATATTGTTAAAATATTTCCAAAATAAAAAAATCTGAAATTTATATGTTAAAAAAATAATCAATAAATAATTGACATTAAAATGGATTGAATTAATACAAAATCCATATTATAAAAGATAATAGGTTTAATTTCATTTTCATTTATTATGGTAACAGTTTTTGAATAGATTGTAGTCTTCATTTTTATTCAAAAAACCTAAATTTCTTTAACACTTATCCTTCTCCTTTACTTTTAATACGATTAAATTCAATAATAATCATGTGGATTAATAGAGTGACGCACTAAGGCTTACAATTATCGACAAATAATAAATGGCAATACACAATTAAATCATTATTACAAATCACAATGTAAAACATTCAATGATTAAAGAAATCAAAAACTTATCCAAACCGCATATCAATCAGTTCAATTAGTAATATAACGTTACATGTTTATTTTATCTACAATATGAGCTAAGCCATAAAAACTGCCCAATTTATGTTAAAATTCAGTAATACTAGTTCATCAATAATAAACCAAGCAATTTAAACATTTTGAAAATAATAAATAAAATGAGATAAGGAGTAACAGAAAGCTCTCTTCAGAATAATGGACCGACCAGACTTCCGGATCAGTCACAGATTCCTTAATACACAATTGTTAAGATTAATCGAGCTTCACAGAGCCCAGTAGCAAGATGTGGTAACACAATGGCTCCACGCAAAATCAGAAATTACTTTTTATCAATTGCTTTTTCGTAATAAATCAGCATTATCTTATAACAATTTTTGGATCTAATTTTTCAAATAACAAATTCCTATCAACTTTTTCTTAAACCCAACTTTCGCGCGTCTTTCCCAGTTCTGCGAGGTTATTTATGTCTTACTCCAGCCAATAATTATAATGTTGCCAAAAATTAATTAATAATAATTATTGACAGCGTTAACCGTCTAAAATTATTAGGCAGTATTATTCGAGTAGAAATAAGGCTTTACGGACAAATTAATTACCACAAGTCAGCTGTCAAAAATTATTTAAAATTATTTTTATTATTAATTAATTAATATTCAATTTAAAAATTATTATTATTATTATTATGAAAATTAATGTTATTATATTTATTTTTTTAATGTGGTTTTAAGGGTGAAAACACAGCGCATAATGTTTTCCTTTTACTTTTCTTTTATCTTTTTTTATTTAATTTAAATCTCAATAAATCTCTTTTAGTCGCTAAATTAAATTCTTATTCGTTGAAATAAATTAATATGCTCCTGTAAACATTTTGATTTTATGGATCATTTTAATTATTTTTGTTTTTGAGTGAATAAAAATTGATTTGAGTGTCATTGTTGAAAATTAAATTCTAAAAAATTATTATCATTATTTCTATTCCAAAATATCAAAAATAAACGTTTAACAATATCTTATTTAAGTTAAAGTATAAATTTATACATAGAATATCATATTTATTTAAAGTATTTTGAATAAAAGTGTTTGAAAATAAGTGAAGAATAACATTTTTGTTTGATAAAGATTATAAAGAATTTTAATTCCCAAATTCCAATTATCTTGTCTCTAATATCGGTAAACTGATATATTGACATTCATACATTTCTTATTCATAATTTATCATTTCCAAATGATTTTATTGATTTTGAATGATTTATTCATGCTATTTTTCTTTGGAAATATTTTTTACAATAATTACATAAGTAGACACTTATTTGTTATTAGTTTTATTTCAAAAATGGCTTTAATTAACTTAAATAAAAATTATTAAATGGCCTATTCTAATTCCTTAATTATAATCACATTATATTCATTAATTTAAATCAATCATTGTCCTTTAATATATATTGTTGTTAATAAATAGAAGTAACCCAATGGCAACAATTGTGGAATTTTTAGGACGGTTGATTATGTGTTTAGTTGCAATTCATCCCATATTTACATTTGGAGTTTTATATATTTGCACTTTTATATAGGTATAACCCTGAGTGTAAATATATTAGGTTATGAAGTTTGCTCCTGCTAATCAGGTCTTCCTCTGGCTGATTTTCCAAGCAAAGTCTCCAGTTATGAATTTGTCAAACTAACGGTTGATTTTTTGATTTTTGAAAACTCGTGGCTTTAACTAAATATTAAAACAAAATTTATTATTTCAGAATAAAAATTCGCAGATATATTAGACTTTAGAAATGACTATGTGAAATTATGCATTTCATACTTAATGACCTAATATTTATATTTTGAAATGAAAATGAAAATGAAAACTATTTTTATACAGAAACCAATCAAATACGAGATCTCTAAAAAAAATAAAAATTGGCTCCAAATGTAATGATATTTGTAAATTCCAATGTCAGTGATTTATACATGTATATGAAAAAACTGTACTTTATTTACTTTGTTAAAAGAATAAACCACAATTTTGGATCAATATGTGAGAGAAAAAAGAAATGAAAAGTGCAAATAAAAATGAATTTTCTGTGGTAATGAGCAATTTCGATAATAACAAAAATTAATAAGTTACAGACTTTTATTTCATCCTCATTATCAAAATTTCTCATTAATACACTAAAGTCTTCAGCATTAACATTTTTTTCGGAAATTTGTTTAATGGTTTTAATTTTGACTGTTCCTTGTTCAATTTTTATATAAATAAAATTAAAAGACCAATGGAAAAATTATTTGAAAGATTAAAAGTTTCCCCCTAGGTTTATGGTTGTAAACATATTTATCATTCGAAAAAAAATTGTTCAAAAACCCTCTTTTTTCCATGTAAGAAATTTCACTTGTAACCCTTTTGTCTCCCAAAAAATCTTCCACTTGAAGGAATATAAAACCATAAAATATTTTGTAGAAGACAGTAAAAAATGAAAAAAAAAAGATCATTGTGTAAATAAAATTAAATTCCGTATAAAAATAAATTGTAATCATTTTGTTTTGTTTAATTTTAAAAGCCAGTCAAAAATAAGATAATAAAATCAAGAATATTTATTTAATTAAATAAATAAATAAAAATATTTTAATTTATTTATTGATATCTAATTTGCTTAATTTATCTTTTGTTTTATATTGATTCTTCCGTTGGGGAACAAATATTGTTAAAAACACTCTTTGCAACTCCTTTTTATTATTCTTAATTTTTAATGACAATATTTTAAATTTGTTAGTAGAAAATTAATAGGAGATACCGGGATTCGAACCCGGAACCTTCACATGCGCATGGACAGCTCTGACCGCTGAGCTACATCCTCCGACTAATTCTAATTTTTTTTCACAAAATTAAAATTCATATATAAATATATATACTTTAAAATCTCAGACAATTCTCCTGGGAATTATTCTTTGGTCTAGAAATTTTTAAAAAATAAAGGGGTGGACAACTTAATTGACTAGTTTTGTGAAAAGAATTAACCAAAAACACGTTTATTCATCACATATTTCTCAATATTCAGACTCGGGTGTCTCGGTTTTCCCGTTATTATTGTTAAAGACGACTTTGACTTTGTGACATCAATCAATACAATTTCCACCGAACTCTGAATCTTGCGTAATTCATAAATCAGAACAGTGATTCAGAAATCATTTTAAAAACGTTTTTGAAACCAACTCCGTATCTTAAGTATTCCATGTAATAAGAATCCAGCTTGAAGCTCATTTCATTGGGAGCTCACTCTATGTATCCTATCCCCGTTAGTTCAAGAAATAAATCAATGGAAATTTGAAAATCTTAGACTTGACAGATTTGAACGAGAAATCATCGGCCGATCGACGAAATCTTGTTTGTCAACCGGAAATCAGATAATATAAATATCTTTCTTTTGTTCAAGAAATTCTTGAATTTTTTGAAATATCACTCATAGCACTGACGAATACCGACACAATTGTAGTTGTGAGGTGCTCATAAAATGGGAAACATCAATTTCATCCAACTTTTGAAGAGTTTCGAAAAATCCAAGCTTGTTTCACAGGAACTATGTACAACACCATTTGCATTCTTTCTTTCTTGATTGAATATGTGCCTTAGAAATGACAGCTGGCGATGTCTTGCCACTTGTGAAAATTATATATACTGTTCTGTTATCAGCATTCCTTATTTTAGTAATACAAATAAGTTCAGCAAAAAATTGTGAAAAATTCGTGCACTCTGTGTTTTGTTACATTAAAATAACATTCAGGTTATTTTACAATGTTCTCAGCTCGTGAAAAATGATCCATATAAAAATGCTTGTTTAAATAAAACTATTATTATGGTACTGACCTATGGATGAAAACTTAGTCCATATCAGAATGTTGAATGGCAAGAGGTGGTCAATCAATAATATATGTATCCATCCTGTCATGAGGAACGAAACCTGTTTATAGTTATTTCATAATTGGTAGTAATAGCTGCCAGTTGGTCATGTTTGTGCTCAATATAAATATTCGTGTGACATAATTATTATAATAATTATAATTAGACATTTTAAGTGTTGCTCCCAGTCTAATTATTTATAATTAGACGACATGAATTATCGAACACCATGAATATCAGTGGATTAATTGTATTTAAGATTAGTGAACAACCACAGAACTTAGTTCGGGTTATTAATAACAATTAATTTATATATTACTAATTAGGACTATTAAAGATTAACTATGTACTTGCACTAAGAATTTTTTATATTATAATTATACACATCATTTTAAAAGTCACATACCCTGTAACTCGCTTCATATCACGACGTCAGTTACAGAGAAAATCGTTATTTTAGCGGTGGCGTGATATATTAACAGCAAATCCGCTTTGTATATTTCCTGCACGGAAGTACAATATCTTTTTAAATTGTACTTTGATTAATTCGAAATTTTTAGCTAATGAACGAAAGATACCTTTGGGTTTTATTCAATTTCCGCAATAATTTCTATTTTTAAAATGAAACTTTGACCCGTTTTTATTTGTCCTTCATTTTCTATAAAATATATTAAATATTTTCATAAACTTAATTATTAATGGCTAAATATTTTCAAATGGTTCTCAATAGTTACAATTATTTAAACAAATTTCCGAATTATGATGTTAAGCGGTTTATGTCGAATAATATTATTTTAAAATTAAATCAAAAATGATATTGAGTGAAAATCGGTTATAAAGTTATGCAACTTTAAAGGGGTACATTTTTATTATTTCAATGGAATAAAGCAAATGATTTTCATTTTATACGTGATATTAAACGAGTCATGACAATATCAGAGATTATATTAAGCGACTAACCTGTACTATAGGATTTCCTAAATGGACTGATATTTTAAATTTTCTCTGATTTTTTCCAGTAATACCAAAGTAAGACGGTATTCACTTTTTGTTTAAATATTTAAATATATTAAAAATGTTAAATATATTAATAAACAGACACTTTAAGAATGAACAAATTATCAATAAACCAGGGAATTTATTCGAATAGAACGGAATTCGATTTTGTGAGATGATTACCTTTTTCTTATAGCAGGAAATTGGTCATATGGTTTTATCTAACATGTAGTTTTAACAAGACGATATTAAATACCACACTACCAAGTATACCTTGCTCTTATTGCAAAAAAAATTTATAACCGCGTTATCTCCAAGCACTGTGATGTTAATTGGCCACCCAGATCATGCGACTTGACATCGCCAGATTTCTTTCTTTGGCTTACTTAAAGAATAAAGTTTATAAAAACAATTCACAAACTATTGATAACCTTAAAGAAAAAATTCGAAACATATTTGCTTAAATATCTTCACAAATATACAATAATGTCATGGAAAACGTGATCAAAAGAATCAATCTGTGGTGGTCGAAACAAGGCTATATTTCAGAAGACATTTTGTTTCTTAAATAGCCACAATGCATGTACCTCGAAAATTTTCAGTGTTATGTAAATAAATATGATCTACAAAAGATTTAGAATGCCAGCCCGTTTTTGAACACTTGTAGATGAATTAAGAACTTTTTAAGCAATAAAGCTTCAAAAGGGAAAAACTGTTATTGTTATTAGTGGTATTTCTAAAAGCTATAGAGAGACATTTCTGTTTTATAATAAAAATGAAATTTAATTGCTATGGTTACGAAAGCCTGCAGACACCACTTATACTCGTCCCAAATGATTTTCAAATGATATTTCAGAAAAATAATAAATTTTAAAGTTTAATTTATAAAATAAAATTTTCAAATTCCAAAAGCACATGATAGTTAAAATGTGGTGGTTCCTCTGATTTGGGACCGCATCGTAGAATTAGCTAAGTTACTCAGCACCATCCAAGTGTCAGACTGTTACAGATTCTCATTGAAAATTGTGCTGGACTGAATTTTGATATATTCCTTTTATTGGAATAATGTGTTGGGAATTGTATCACAACGTCAAAATCATGTGAAGGAACCAGAGCAGTTTTCTTTTTTCATTTCTTCACTGTGTGAAATATGGTTCGGAAACTTTTGGAATTAAAATGAATTATTGAAACTGATCTTAAAACTGCAGACATTTGTAAGTCCCCTCCCAGACTGTCACAGCAATCTTTTGATTAACATCTCTGAAACTTATTAAAATCTCGTATCACTCTCTGTTACCATCCTCTTGTTATCATTAATGTCACCATAATCTTAACGACTGGAAAAGAATCACAAACCTCGGTCTGGTTCTGTAATTGATTGAAAAATTGATCAAGTGAAAAAATAACCCAGGATAATCAGGAGACGTCGTTATGTGCCAACTTGGACTTTGAAAATGTTATTTTCACTAAAGAAAAATATTTTGATAAATTTTTGTAATATTTTTATACATTTTATTTTATAAATGATTTGAACGATATTTTATTTATATTAGTATCAAGTTTTCCGAGTTTAATGAAAATATCTGATTTCACGGTTTCTTGTCAGTCATTAAATATCTCTTCTGACGTATTTCCTGTACCAACATGGGGTTGTGATAACATTATGTAAGCTTATAATAATTGTGAATCTTACAATAACATTTGGGTTTAAAATATAATATAAATAATATATGATGATTTTCGATAATATTTAATGTCAAGATTTGCTGTAACATAAAACAGAGTGAGATGGAAGTTGTTTTTCAAACTCAAAAGGCCAGAGCTCGTTTAACAATAACCATAAATATGTCAAGATAACCTTTTATCAGCCATGTACAAGTTTTCCTTCATGAATGGAAATATAAATAATTTCTCAATGTCAACTTATTCCAGACATCGTTTTTCAAGTGTCAACTTCAAGTAATGGATAACACGTTCTTTTCTTTGCGTCTGCTTCAGCAATTTCCTTTTATATTTAAGATTTGTGACAGAATTATAATTTAAGTATTTAAATATATAATATATATTAATTATTATTTTCCTATCTACCAAAAATAAAGTTTTGTTTATTTGTACTTTAATAACAATGTTTATATGGTATTGGATTTTTATGTTCTACTTGAAAATGTGTTTTTTCAGATAAATATTAAAGGTTTAAAATGATAAAAAATCTTAATTAATATTATTATTATTAATATTATTATTAATATTATTATTTTTAATATTATTATTATTAATATTATTATTATTATTATTCTTAATATTATTCTTAATATTATTATTATTAATATTATTATTATTAATATTATTATTATTAATATTATTATTATTTATATTATTATTAATATTATTATTATTATTATTATTTATATTATTATTATTATTAATATTATTATTATTTATATTATTATTATTTATATTATTATTAATATTAATATTATTATTATTATTTATATTATTATTATTATTAATATTATTATTTTTTATATTTTATTTT
>JBBMKC010221993.1:0-12150 GCA_037834085.1 Bipalium vagum
TAATAATATAATAATTTAATAATTTAATAATAATAATAATTATTATTATATAATTATTAATAAAATATTTATTAAGGTTGTTGCCGAATATGAGAGAGCCGTGATTTTCCGACTTGGTCAAATTCTTACTGGTGGAGCCAAAGGACCTGGATTGTTCTTCATCCTTCCATGCATTGACCAAATACGAAAAGTTGATCTTCGAACTGTTACCTTTGATGTACCGCCGCAAGAGGTTAATTATTTATAAAATATACAAAATTTATGTACATTAACTAAATTGATTAAGTTAGAAAATTACCTATAAAAAGAGTGAGATTGGCTCTGTTATTTTTATGAAGGTTTTTCATATTGTTCTGTATAAATAATGGTTTTTATTGAGGTAATTGTAAATAGGAACATAAGGAGGAAGATATATCAAATTAAATCCCATAGTATGGTTTCATTCTTATTTATTATTATGAACGCAATTAAAAGGTTTCAGTGTATATAGGTCATGTTTCTTCATCAGGTTTTATATTTTCTAAGCTATTGATTTGTTATTCAGACATATATCTTCAGTCCCTTCAATCACTCTGTTGAATATAAGAACTTTGTAAACAGGTGTAACTCAATTTTTTTCTAATATTCAGTTTATAGAAGCACTTCCCGCACTCAGTATTTGTCTATGTTAATCAATACATTCTAATTATTGACACTCTTAAAATTATTTCATATTTTGGAGAATGATCACATTTCAGGTATTCCGTGTTAAGTACGGTATAGTTCATCCGTATTGTGTGAGTATAATATAATAAGGTAGAAATATATTCAAAATGGTTATTCATAGGAATAGCACAAGAACTTTCCCGAGATAAGTGAAAAATAAAGCAAGTTATTAAAGGCAATTGTTTTCACAAGTGAAATTATCAATGTTTACCACAAGGTCAAATAACATAGAGAAAAATGGACCCATCAAATGATGAAATAATAAAATCACAATAATATTTTGATTACCAAGAGAGAATAAAAGTAAAATTCCCTATCTTTAAAAATATAGAGGCCTCAGTATACTTTTCAGAAAAATAAAAGACTTATGCGGTTTTGAAATTTTTAAATTTACTAAAAATATTATAAAATCTGATTGGTCAATTTAAAGCACGGGAAAAGAGTATATTTTACATAAACAGTAACCATTACATACCAAGTTCACAAATATTCACCATTCTATCAGTGATCAGCTTTGGTTATGACCAATGAGACCATGAACTAAACAAATCGATACAATAATCATAATCAATAATCAATTTTCCTAAAAATATTTATATTCGTTATTTTTATTAGAAATTCAATTAAGCATTAATAAATCCTGTAAAATTTTTAATTTTAAATTATTTTCATTAAAATGTGAATTTTCAGAAACCACAGAACTTTTACTTGCGAAACTATTGTTCTCTTTTTGGATTTTAATTTTAGAATAGAAGAAATTTTAAAATTTATGGAAAAGTCAATAGTTTTCTCAGCTATTAAATTGTAACAACATTTTTTAGTGATTTTGAGTAATATTTTAACCGTTAAAACATTTTATTTACAAATAATGATGAAAAATCAATCGATAATTTCGTTTCTCATATTATTTAGGACTTTCGTTCATCTTTCCATCAGTTTATCGAAAGTTTTTTTCAAAAATCTTTAGATCTACTCAGAAAACAAGATACAGTTGCAAGTTAGAAACAGACATATGCTTTAAAATTTATAGAAAATTCTTTCAGAAAATTTTAGAAATTAAAATTTCTTGAGGAGCAATAGGAAAGAAAGATATCCAAATTTTTACTTTGAAAAAGTTTTATTTAATTATTGAAAATGGCTTTCTAAATAATGTCTCTCACAGAAACGGTGGATCACTTTAGGTCGACTGGTAGCACTCGAAGTCTACTAATATTTCTCAATGGGAACATTAGACTATTTCTATTGTTTAGGCTCGATTTGCATAACTGTTCAGGAAAAAATATAAAATATTTGACATTTTTCAAAATAATAATGGGAGCTTAATTGGTCGGATCAAGTGATTAAGGAGCAAGTGGGTAATAACAGACAAAATTATCTTTCGAACGGTTTTTGAGGAAATCTTAGATTTCCCTAAGGACTATTTCATGGACTTCTGTAAATTTTTACAAGCCAATAAGCACTGGTAAAACCCTACAGATGGAAAATCTGTGTGACATTTTCCGTTATTTATTTTATTACCAAAATGTGATTTGAATTGAAATTGAAAAAGGAATACCAAAACAGCCAATAATCACGTTTGTGATGGAGACCTCATGGCCTTTCATCCATTGAGGACTTAACAACATTTAAAATTCAAATTGGCTTCTGTTTCTTTCTGTTTATCCTGCCAATTTCTAAAGCATTTCTTGAATAGGTTTCCTATATTTGATCATTAATTTTTGTTAAATTTATTCGTATTCGAGAACTGTCTCTGATGCTTTCGGAACTCTTTTATATTAATTAAGATAAATTTACCAGTTTTCGTTACTTTTAATCATTGAGTAATTATCTTAAGGGATAGACTCAAATGTAAATTTTTGTGAAATTACAGAATTTGATTCCATGCTTAAATTGACATACAATATGACACTAAATACTGAGGTACTTAAACATAAATAATGTTTGTTTAACATAACATGTTAAAGCTGAACTATGCGAAAACTGATATTCCTTTTTTCACCAGTCTAATCATTAAATATTATTAATAGGGGGGTGCATTAATTTTAAACTTTTAATATTTATTCTTTGACAAATATACACATTAAAGTCAAACAAAGTATTATCGATTTTTACAATTACATTCTGCGATAAATCTGGCAATATGGATATTCGGCGGTGATAAAATGATGTCATTTAATTTTGACCTATTATATTACTGCGCCTTTAAAAGAATTTATTTAAACAAATACCATTTCTAAACATACAAAAAATTACATTTGATATTCAGATATTTAAAATAAATTTTTATTTTAACTTTCTTTTACAAATAAAATAAAATTATTTGCTTATTTAAATTTCAAACCAGAATTAATGCACCATCCTAATATGTATAGCTTTTGTTATGTTCTATTAATAATAAAACTTTGCAAACTGTGAGGTTTTATTAATAATAAATGTATAGAGTCATTAATTACTTTATGCTAAAATAAGCAAAAGGCTTACGTGACATTAGCATAAAATCTTTTATGGTGGAACATTGTAAATAAAAAATGTAATATAATAATAATTATTATTATTATTATTA
The DNA here is from genome assembly GCA_037834085.1 of Bipalium vagum. Taxonomy (NCBI): domain Eukaryota; kingdom Metazoa; phylum Platyhelminthes; order Tricladida; family Geoplanidae; genus Bipalium; species Bipalium vagum. Next base: position 3,269 of record JBBMKC010221993.1, read on the forward strand.
TTATATTTTGCAATTTAGATACCATCATTGCAAATGGATATTCGAATAAATTCTAAATATAAAATAATATTTTTTTAAGAATAATAATTATAAAAATATTTTCAGTAAATTTCCGAAAGAAATTTTTTTTTATTTTTTCAAATCATTCTTAAGAAATTTAATTTAAATTAAACAATATTTATAAAAATCCTGATATATATTTCATTTGTTTTAATTACATCTTAAAATTAAAAATTGAAAAAAATTCTGTACCAATCTTATTTTTAAGCCGATAGTGTACTTATTTCAGTGTAAATTTAATAACATTTTCCCTTGCTTCCTGAAACAATTTTAATAAAAAAATATTTTTTTATTATCTCTCAAAGAATAAGCCTATTTTTTATAAATCGATTATTGAAAATCAATAGTAATCTTAAAATCAATTTTGAAAGTGTTTTAAAATTAATAAAAATGAAAAATATTGATAAAATTAATCATTGAAATTAATGAATTAAAACATCAAAAACGAGTGGACCTGTGAATTGTGGGTAAATGAGACTGGTGGCCGTACAGACTCAAATGGATGGAAGAGTGAATCTCCTAAGGAAATGATGATTGAATAGTTCTTTTTAATAAAATAAAAAATACGAGAAATATATGTCGAGGCGAAGACAATTGAGAACCTACAGTTTTTGTATAAACTTGTTTTCCAGGAAGAATGCTTAAGGAAGCTGAATGGAAAATCATATGAGTGGAAATATTTCCAATTGTATTCAAGATGATAAATTGTTTGGGACAATATCTGAAACCGCAATTCCGTCAGTCACATTTCCTCAGGAAGAAAATTCTTAAAAATATTAATTTCAAAAAAATAATATCAACAAATTCCAGGTTTGATCACCTGACACAATTATTTTAATAAACCGAGTATTATTATTATTATTAATATATACTTATGGGTTGGCTAGAAAATTCGTGAGATTCTAAATGATTTTCTTTCAAGTTGCTGACAATAGAGTATAGAATCAATTGTTTGACCAGGTGTTAAGAAATTAAAGATGAATTAAAACAATATTTTGACAAATTTCTAAATCCTTAGCAATGGCATAGCTGATTATATGATGGTTATTTTCTTGATTATTTTCATGATTTCGTCGACTTTATCTGCGATTAATTGGTCAAAAGGAGTCAAAATTTTTCTTGATGAAGTCTTGTGAAACACTCCAGCATCGTTCTTCTAAACTGTACGATTTGAATCTTTCCCTTTCAAAATATAAAATTTAATAACCTATCAGATTTCTTTATCTTGATTTTTGGCGACATTTTTTATATTTTGATAAACAAATGAGTAATATGATTTTTTATATTTATTCATTCTAAGGATTTAAAACGATGGAAACTTTTAGAGTCTCCAAATAGTACTATTACAATTACTATATTATTATATTAAATATAATAATTTAATATTAAATATATTATTATATTATATATTATTAATATTAAATATAATGATTATACCTATCAATTTACTTGAATTTTCCTATTTAGGTCTTGACAAAAGATTCTGTCACAGTGGCGGTTGATGCAGTGGTTTATTATAGAATATATAACCCGGTTGTGTCTGTGATTAATGTTGAAGATTGTGATAGATCTACCCGACTTTTAGCTGCAACAACTTTGAGAAATGTTCTTGGTACTAAAAATCTATCGGAAATCCTTTCGGAACGAGATTCAATATCTTCGATGATGCAATCAATGCTAGATGACGCAACAGGTCCTTGGGGAGTTAAGGTTGAAAGAGTTGAAGTGTAAGTTGGATTGATCTCAACATCTTAAATGAGATCATTAGAGCTTAGAAAGAATGCATCTTCATATTTTAATATTTAATTTAGAAAAGATGTAAGATTGCCAGTTCAATTACAACGAGCAATGGCCGCTGAAGCTGAAGCTACAAGAGAGGCTCGAGCAAAGGTTGCTTTTATTTTCCTATTTAATTTTAATTCAAATGGGATTTTGTAAGTTCTAAAAATATTTTACTGCTTTTTTAACAAGTTAAAGATATTTTGATAGGCTATCTGAAACCTGTTAATATTCTAATCAAATTAAGCACCAACGTTAATCTCACTGAATATCTTTTATTACCTTTAGGTTATACAAAATTCTACTGGAAAACTAAAATAGCGTATAATGTCAAGTTCATTAGCTCTTATTTCAAATCACTAAAAATGCCAATATCACTCGTGCAACACCTCACGAATCGGTAGTCAACAGCACTGTGAATTGTACTCACAACAAGTCCGCTAAGTTAACGACATATGTTTAACAAACATAATATTTATTCAACCTCCAACAATACGTCACCAATAAAATGTTAATAAGAGTCATAAAGAAGACAGCAAAAAAATTATTACTAATAATTGATTAAATATGAAATTGAATTGAATAGAATACGCCTCACCTGGATTGGGGCCAGGTTCTTGGTCCAACCACAAGTCCACTTTCGAATCATATGTGTTCGGCCGAGCTCTATGGAGCCCGGTCGTCATGAGGAAACATACCTGGACCACAATGAAATCTCTTTCAAAATACCAATACAATTATTTCTGGTTTTTCAAACTATCAAAAATAATTATTACCCTAATCAACGAGCTCTTTATTTGGTCGCCAGAAACTACTCTGGTTCACAGATCTGTCATCCTTTCAGAACAGTGGATGCTGTCTGAAAAGAAAAAGTACTCAATCACCCCAGCTGCCACTAATTACCAACTCACCCTTCCTAATCCCAGGACTTGTAACTTTACTCTATTCCATAATGGTTAACAGCTATGAAGTCGCATGGAAAAAATAATTGATAAACAAATCTGATTTTATATTATATCAGATTTTAGATAAAATCTATTAGGGTCTATTGTGCCCCCATTATCATCATATTTCTCATTAATGTCTAAATTATAAAATTGATATATCAAAGATATTATTAATATAACTTTATATTATTAATTAAATCATACGTGAATTGTTTATCTTGAAAATATTGATTATTTGTTAAAACTGTAAACAGAATTGTTTATTTTCCTTCCGATTAATTGGAGACTTAAATGTCTACGTCTGTTTTTCCTTTCCAAATGGTCAGGGTTTTCTTAAGCCAATTCTAACCAAAATATTAAATCAGGAAATGATCAATTGAAAAATATAATTCAATTTTATACGAAGCTCAGTTGTGTAATTTCATCAGGAACATAATAAAATGTGACAATAAAATTTTATGAAAAATTAAAAAATTAAAGCAAAAAATAAAAATAAATTTTATTTATTCCTTCAATATTTTAATTTATTAACTGAGAATGAAGATAATTTTATTCATGTTAATTGAAATATATTTTTATTTTACTTTATTTTGGTTGGTTGAAATAAAAATATTGATTATATTAAAATTTAATGAAGTGTACAATTGAAAAAAAATCTCATAAACTTATTTTTTAAAAAAAATTGCAAATAAAATTTAATTTCAATTAGATTTGCAATTATAATTACAATTACATTTCTTCCAATCTCCCTCGTTGGACCTGGTCTATTATTGCTTGCTCGTCATTTGATTGGCTGGTGCCTCTAAACCATAATATAATATAATAACAATAGAAAAATTTGTAATTGTTTTCAGTTGTGTTATGGAGAAAACCACTAAAATAAATAATGTTAGATTAAGGTGATATTATCGATGGCGAATATATTCCGTGGATAAAAGAGATTATCATTTTTTGAAGGTATTTCGGTACAAGTATATTTTAAGTAAATCTTGCAATGAAACCTTCCCAAATTCTGATAAATCAATAAAATAACAAAAGACTACAAATTTCATGGTACACTCGAAAAGACTCATTATTGTATAGTGTGTTTCAGAAAATGTCGCGTATTTTTATAAAGTATTTTTTATCTTATTTCTCTATCAACAACTCGGACTTCAGATGTAAATCTATATATATTGTATGAAAAAAATTTATTTTTATTAAATCAGATATCATTAAATCAATTGGTGCTGATTGTTTTAATATTAATATAATAGAAAAAATTAAATATGAATATGAACGCAACATCAAAGAATATAAATACTTTGGTTGCTTTTTAACTTCAAATGGATTCTCTGAGATGGATATTCATAAGCTTTTGATCAGTGGCTGTGGAGAAATAAGTAGTTTAAGAAGAATTCAAGAAATTTCGCAGGAATACAAAAGAAACCAGTGTCAAAGAGTTTCAAGAATTTCAGGTGCGGGAAAACCAAATTTTACAAATGACCGATAAAAGCGTAAACAATGTGAAACAAATTACTGATGATTGGTCCATTAGAGCAATCACTGTTCTCATTCACATCAATCATAATTCAGTTTTCCGAATCATAACTCAAAAGTTGCTATTAAGATGCATTCATACTAAGTGGATTTTATATCGAATAACAGAAGATCTCGAGCTTCAGAGATTAAATGCAATAAGAATTTTCTGAAATCTGCAAGATTAAAATATAATCATTGACCAAAAACCGGTTAATTGTGAACCCTTTCCATCTCGAAAAAATGATGCATATTTGGTTGTGCCGGACCATGAGCAGCTAATAAAAGTCAGAAGAACGATATCGGAAAATAAATTTCATATACTGTTGCCTGCAATTTTCGCGGTGATTATCGCTTTCAAATTTAGAGTGTAATTAGGCTATTAATGCTGAACGCTATGTTAAATTCCTGTAGACGATATTAGACATTGGACCAATTAGAAGTTTGCACTTAATACAAGATGATACTCGTCCTAATACGGCTTCAATAACGCAAAAATTCTCTGAGTCATGTGGAATAAAACTTGTAAAGCAATCCCTTAGATATGAGCTTGAGAACTATTGAATTTAAAAGGAGAAAAAAGCAGTTTTCGAATATTAATTGGTTTTCAGAATATGTTGAAATTTGGATGGAAAATAAAATTACAAAATCCAAACTGCCTACAGAATTGGATCACCTGAAAAAACATCTGCAAGAGGTAATTCGGAAAAATGAAAAATATATTTAACTACTTGTGTTTCCATAAATATATTCTATATTGATTTTTCTACATTGAAATACTTAATGAAGAAACTCGGTTGTTTTTGAAACACTCTGTGTGAATTAGTAAATTTAATTTTCAAAAAAATGATTTTCATCTGCTGTTATCATCCTCTTCCTTTGTGAGATATCAATTCTCTTAATTTTCCTAATATACAGTATTATATGGGCACATCAATCAATACCAACTTCTCATTTTCATATTTCTTGTTTTTTTTAATTTAAAGAACAAAGTTATGTGTCCTTCATCAAAACCAAAAATCTAAAATCCATATATCTATTATAATGCCTGAGATCGATGATCGCACCGATCTTTTGTTGATCCGAAATTCATTATATAACCATTATGACATTTGGTTTAGGTAATAGCTGCTGAAGGTGAGAAAAATTCAGCAAAAGCTCTCAAGGAAGCTGCGGATACGATAAATCGTTCTCCGATGGCTCTTCAACTGCGATACTTGCAAACGTTGAGTACAATTAGTGCAGAACACAATTCAACAATCATCTTTCCTTTTCCTATTGATTTCGAGTCAGCTTTCAATCCGGTCTCGACTTGCCAGCCTTCACAAAACATTTTATAGAGGAAAATTTCAGTTATCGCCTTAAGAACTAGGATTTGTGGAACACATGTATAACGTCACCGGAAATCCTCAATTGTTATTCTATTTTCAATATGACAATAATGATACGTTGACTGTCCTGACGCATTAAATGGTTTGATACATTTTTCAATATGAAACGTTTTACATCGGTTGAATATATAAATAGTTATATGTACCTTTATTAGTAGTGAGCTGTGGAATTCATTCATTTTATTCTATGTATTATATATATAAGATTAATGATGCAAATGTAACCTAAGTACATGATAAATGTTATTAATAAATTATTTCAACATTATTAACTGAATCTCGTTTCTCCTCGAAAATGATTAATGTCAGGTCCAATAGTTCAATAATAAATAAAATATATCGTAATGCTCAATTTTCTATTGGCAAAATAAATAAAATAATATTTATCTCTTTGCTCTCGACCATAAAATTCTCACAAATCGCAAATCTCTCGCGTGACATCCCTCAGGGGTTCATTTCATATTTAACCTACTGCTGCCTCTCGATACATGTTCAAAAGGAAATATTTTCCTTTAATTGCCAATAATTAATATAAAAATTAATAAATGGTTTTAATTTTGCTTTTTTTCTTAATTTTTCTTTTCTTTTTATTTCGTTTTCTTCAATATTATTCGTTCATTTTCTACATTCTACTTTATAACAAGATAATTTATCAGTTTCACTGAGATTTACTAATTAATCAATAATTAATAATTAATCAACAATTTACGAAGAAAAGAATAAATAATCCCAATATTATCAATATTATTTAAATGATAATATGTGAAAAAATTTCTCGTACTTATTTCTGTATTATAGAACGATTAAAAAAATAAATATTTTAATAGTTAGTTTGGAAAAATAAATATTTGAATAATTCAAAAAAATAATTATATATTTAACCAATTTTCTTTAACATAATTATATTAACTTTCACGCGAGAATTACTTTTACCAAATTGATCCGAACAAGAATTATGGTAATTTGATCGAAATCATTTTTGCTCAAATTTTAAAGTAATTTTCGAATTTCAATTTTTCCGCCGCGGTTCTGCAGTTTTAGATGCTTTATAAATGCTTTTATTGCACATTATATCGACAAAAAATGTGAAAGTCTTTTTAAAGGTAGTTTGGACTTTTAATAATAAAAACTATCATTACACATCGCTTGCTGATATTGGTTTAACTAACAATCTGTCATGTCGTCCTCAAATAATCTGATTCAACAAGAGTCTCAAATTTATTGAAATTTCGGTAATTGTGTAATTTAGGTGAACATACTATTTTTTGTTTAAATTTATTAATTATCAGTTACAATCTCAATATTTGTTTGATTATTGTTTGTGTTCTTAAAGTATACTTTTTTAATAATGTACATCATGTGACAATAATGTTCCAGCACTTTAGCTGTACAACAAAATATCATATTACATTACTCAAAGTAGACAGCATTGACTTGAATACAATTAGTACATCTTTTATACTAAACGCCAAACTTTTTTTAAAGTCATAATTTTTTAACAATCTAATATTTTACCTAAACAATTGATAAGGTTATTAATGTAATTGTCGTTCTCAAAGTTGTGCTACAAAATAAACAAAATCAATTTTTAAGCTTATTTTCTTGACAACCAACTGCAATACTAATTTTATAATAGTGAGGCTCAACTAAATTAGGATTTGAAACAGAAATATTTTCCTATGAAAATTCAGGAAACGCTTTGGACTTTAATAAATTCTATGAACAATTTCAAAAGCTTTTGTTCCATTAATTACGGCTAGTTTCAACTGATATAATTGTCTTCTGATTTTCCACAAATCCATTAGGATGATGTGTCTGTAAAAATATTAAAATCTCCATTGTGATTTTTATATTTATTTGTAATAAAAAATCAAATTTGCTATAGTGATCTGTAAATAATAATATTATTAATATAGGGGTCCGCAAAAAAAACTTCCTTTTTACAAAATTATATTTTAATGATAAATTAATAAATAATTATATGTTTATTAGATTTTGAGTTGTATGCTTTATGTTTTGTAGTATAATAAATAATTTAGAAAAGACGACGTTTTTTTTCGGACCCCTATAATATTTATTTATTATTATTAAACAAATGATAATCATCAAAAGTAGGAAGAAATAAGAATAAAAAATGAAAATTTTCAAAAAATTACTTTGGAATATTTAAGAGAAAAGATCAAACAGAACGAGCAGGTTTTCTTTAAGGAAATTTTGTGATCAACAAAACTGTGAACCTTTACTGTAATAAAATGTCCTCAAAATCAAATAATGTTCACCTTTAACAAGAACACAGAGAGGGTGTATTAAGAATTTGGAAATTATTTATTTATTTTTAAAGATTATATGAAATGATTGTCAGTGAGATTTTTATTATTTCCCATCCTGAGAGAAACAATGAAAATCTGATTCCGAAGCATCAAAATATTACTTAGATTCGTCTGATAAAAAATAAACTGATTATCACAATTTATCACAACTCGTTAGAGATTTTTTTAGCCTTCTTTTGGGAAAATTTTGAAAAAAGTCACTAAAATAAAAAACAGAATATTTCTATTAAGCCGGATAGCATTAAAGATACTTTTCGTTAATCTGATCACAGCAGACACATGGACATTGTTTACGAGTGATAGTTGATCTATTTGATTTCAAATAACAGGAATTTGATGGTTGTGGAACATTTGATATTTGTGTTAACAATTGTGTATTGTTAATCATAAAGTTTTATTGTCGAACTAATTGTTTTTCTTTCATCATTAACACCAACCATTATTGGTAGGAAAGATAACGTTCTTAAGTATCTATTAAGTATCTATTAGTAATTCAATATATTAACATAATATAGTGCCAAATAAGTGTTATATGGATATATAAGAACTATCCATATAAGTATTATTTATTTCAGAAAGTTATATTTTATTTTAAATTAAAAAATATTATTTTTAAAAATTTAATAACCACGTGAAGAATAAGAAGTTTTTAATATTGAAAAAATTTATCAAATTATTTTTCCATAATAAATGAGAAAAAAAACAATTTAAGAAATGAGGTGTAGTCGTACTTTAATTGGTGATAAAATATTTTAAATTATGATTCTGCATTGATAAATATTATACAGGGTGCGTGCGATATTTTCGAAATAAATTTGAACGTTAAATACAATGTTATTTTAATTTTGTCATTAAAA